>RJWJ010000273.1:0-300036 GCA_004363605.1 Indri indri
AAACAACAAACAATAAAAAAAAAATAAAAAAAAAATCATGATGTTAAAAAAAAAAAGAAAATATAAAATACAAATTTACTTTTGACATATTTTCCTTTTACTTGACAGCATAATCTGTGAAAATATGTAAACATGTACTTTCCCTATACTTCTTCTAGAAATAATGCAAAATATAAAACCGAGACCAAAGTTGAGATATGTGTAAATGAAGAGTAACACTCTGCTCTCTTGTTTCTGACCAGAGAGAGAGCACTGCCATTTGTAGCACCTTATTACTTCACAGCATAAAAATAAAAATTAAATCTTGAATATCCTAATCCCAAGACAGACAAGACACACACCTTGCCATGAATGCACCACCTGAATGAAATAAGGCTCTACCACCCCTATTTAATTACGCTCTTTGCTTTGCTCTCAGGGGAATCTTCCTCGGAAGTAATGTATTCTTTGATAACAGTCAGAGGTTGGATAGGTGATGTAATTTAAAAACCCACTGCTCCACTGTACAATATATATGTACACAGAATATCCCACATGGGCCAAAATATCCATTCTTCAAGCCATAATTTGCCCTTAACAGAAATATACATAAGTCAGAGAAGGACATGAAGTCTACGGTTGTACCTTGATTGAAGGAGGCCTTGTCAACACAAAGACTGTCAACCTGGATGTTTTTATGCACCCAGGGAATGAACCATAGTAAGATGAAGGATGGGTTGGGTCACACCTTTCTTTTGTAAGGTGGGAGGACAGATTGAAACTGCTTTTTCAGGAAGATGAGTTTTAGGAAAGAATACATGCAGATGAGGAATAGCAAATTGATTCCCTTGAAACATTGCTTCCCGCATACCCCTTAGAAAATGTGTACATTCTCTACTTTGAAAACTGCCGAAATATATGATATCTCCTCATCCCTTCAGTCCTCATTGATTGCCCCATCACTGAATTCCTACAGCTCTTACAGTCTATTCTTTAACATTTAGGAATCAATTTCTCTTTAAGTGACTGTAAAGAAATCAGTCTAATTTTCATGTGTGGTTGCTGCAATCAATCTCATTTTATGTTATACTCATACCTCACACCAGGAATGATGGCGGTTCAGGGAAAGCAGGTAACATGAACTGGAAGCAGTAGTGGGACCTGTTTTGGACCTTCAATAATGAGAATTTTGATAAGAACAAAGGGAGAATTGCATTCTGGGGAAGAGCATGTGTCTATTAGGATAGAAATTCAGCTGTTGTAACAGCTTCACAACAACTACTCAGATTCACAACAACTACTTAAACAAGCTCTCTCATTCCTGAGCATGCGTAGTCCAGAGGTGAGAGGCAGCTCCCCGGTATTAAAAACACAGGTTTCTTCTATTTTTTGCTCTGTCACCTGCTAAGGTATAGGCCTTGTCCTCATGGCCAAAAGTGGTTGACATCTTCTGGGTCTGTGTTCTAGCTAGTGAGAAGGTAGAAAATGAGCAAGAGAACATATCTTTTTCTTTTGAAGGCACAACCCAGGTGTTTCACATGTCACTTTCTCTCACATTCCACTAGCCAGAGCTCAGTTACACAGCCAATGTTAGCTGCAGGGGAAACTGGGGAAAATATGGGCTTTGGCTGGGAAGCCACGTGTCCAAGCTAAAACTGGGGGTTTCTATTACTAAAGAAAATAAATGAGACTTGATATTAAGACAACTACTGGTCTCACAGAGAGATGTAGAAAAGAAAATGACAAGAGATAGGAGAACGTGAAAAACAATTGTGTGGGAATACAAGAAAATAAGACTCTACATTACCTGACTGAGGAGTTGCAGGCGCAGGAAGCTATTGAGGGTTTATAAAGAACATCACCAAGAAATTTGTTTCTTTGCTTACTAATTTGTTTTTCAGGAAGGTTTAGCGCTGGTGAGATGTAGGACAGTGTGTATGGATATGTGTGTAGATGTGTTGAGGGCGGTGTATCACATACTCAGGATGGGTTAGGTCCTTGCTATTCAAAGTGTGGTCCAGGGTCTAGCAGCACCTGCATCACCTGGGAGCTTGACAGAAATGCAAAATCTCAGGCCCTATTCAGACCTAGAGAATTATAATCTGCATTCTAACAAGTTATTCAGGTATTATCATTTAATATCACATTAAAGTCTGAGAAGCACTGGCTAGATTCTGCTGTGGTAAGGAATAATCCTAAAAGCTCTGTATCTTAAAGATTTATTTCTCGTGGATGCTAAAAGTCCATCTGGGAGCAAGGGGGGACTCTGCTTAATGTCATCCTTACCAGGGCCCCAGGCTGATGAAGCCTCCATCTGAACATTCACTAGTCATGTGGCAGGGGAGGAAATGTGTGTCTCTCGGGCTCCCCTCATGTTTCACGGCCAAAGCAAATCCTATGGCCATACAAAGAGATGGAAAGAACATCCTACCACATACCCGGAAAGAGGGGAATCAAAATACTGGTGAAGCTAGGGCATCCTGAGGCAGGGAGGCCTTTCAAGAGGTTATTACAATACAGACATAAAGTGATCAGAATCAGGGAAAGTATATCAATAGGCAGGAAAAGGAGAGCATGAACAAAAGAAACATTTCAGAATAATGATGATTCTGAATGGGTAGTCAAGGAAGACTCAAGAAAGGAAACTGGTCAGCTATCATGGCTCACACCAGTAATCCCGACACTTTCAGAGGCCGAGGTGGGAAGATCACTTGAGGCCAGGAGTTTGAGACCAGGCTGAGGAACACAGTGAAGTCCCCATCTCTATAAAATATAAAAAATATTAGCCAGGCATGGTGGTATGTGCTTGTGGTCCCCTGTGGTCCTACTCAGGAGGCTGAGGAGGGAAGACTGCTTGAGCCTAGGAGTTCAAGGCTGCATTGAGCTATGATTGTACCACTGCACTCCAGCCTGAGAGACGGAGTGAGACCCTGTCTCTGAAAAAAAAAAAAAAAAAAAAAAGGAAATCAAGGAAGACTTTAGAGTTTCGTTGATTGGGCAAATAATACTTTTGTAGAAAAGGAAAATTTGGGAGGAATTCGTTGGGGTGGGAAGTGGAAAGGCTGAGTTTGGAATGGACGTGAAATTAAGGTGGAAAGTCAGAAATTAAGGTAGATATTCACTCCCTGTCTTTCAACCTCATCTTCCATCACTTTCCACCTCGCTCCCCATGCTCCAGCCACACTGGCCTTCTTTCCATTCTTAATACACCAATCTTGTTCTCACTTCAGGGTTGTTGTACCTACTGGTTCTTCTGTTGGAATGCTCTTCTCCAGGTGTATCATGACTGGCTCTTGCCTGTCATTCAGAACTTACCGTGTCATCTCCTCAGAAAGGCCTTCCCTAGTCATACGACTGTAGCTACTCAGTTACACTGTATCACACTGCCCAATTTCAATTATCAGCATGGCACCTAAAGCTATCTGGTATTTTTCTTGTTTTTTCTGTCTGCCACCTCTGCCTCCTGCCACATGACTAGCGAATATTCAGACGGAGGCTCCATCAGCCTGGGGCCCTTACATTAAAAAGTAAGCTTTATCAAAGGATGGACTCTATCCTGTAACCCCAGCTTCAAGCACACAGTTATTACTCCATAAGTATTTACTAAATGAATGTTCCCATGGAAATTTCAGTTAAAAGTATGCAAAAAGGGAAGTAGAGAAGGGCTCCAATGAGGAAAACAGGTTTGGAATGGCAAAGTTTCCAAAATATTAAGGACGACCCAGAAACATCAGCCCTTTAGGAGTGGTCCACCTCAAGGACTAGAGAAGTATAAGAGATTGAGGACCCTAAAAGGTAGACTAGAACAGTGTGGTTCCTGAAGCTAGGAAAAAGTTTCAGTGAGGGATGGGTCAATGCGGGGGCATGTGTTATTTCTCAGTCAAGAAAAATGAGAATAAGAAAAAGACGATTGGATTTGGAAAGGTCATTTGTGATAACTAAAAAAAGGTGTAAAAAATGTAGAGTTTAAGGAGAGAAAGGACATAGAGGTATAGTCATTACTGGAGTAATTTGGCACTAAAGGGAATTATTAATAGTACTGTAGCAGGACTGAGTGGGTTTCTTTTTGTGAGACCTATTCGTTTCTCAAGGGAAATAAGCTAGCGAAGAGGGAATACTGAACATGCTGTAGGGGAGGGGTCCTTAGCCTGAGGTTAATGGACCCCTAGAGTCCACAAGCCATGTTCGCGGACTCTGAAACTCGGAAATGATATGCTAAATTTTGTGTGCACGTGGGGGACAGGAGGTGGGAAGAGAAAAAGAAAATTTGTGGCTTTATCACTTTCCAAACGGAAAAGTGGCCCAAACCACTGCTGAAAAGGAAGAGAACAGATGAATTAAAGAAAAAAAAAAAAACAAAAAAAAAAAACGCCCAGAGAGAAGGGCTAAGCTTTACAGAGAAAAAGGAAAACCTCTTCCGGATCTAAGGAAAGCTATAAAACAGATAGAAAAGTCCACATTGCATCATCATCTCAGGAAAACAGGTAGTAAAGACAGAGCTGGAAACAGCAGGGGGGCTTGTGCAAACACACTCCAATGAAAAGATCCTGAAGAAGCCAAGTAGTCGGAGTGGAAAAGGAGCTTGTGTTCCTCAGCAGAGGTTGCAGCTCTAGCAGAGCTTCCGGGCATCTCCGTGCAGCGCCGGCTCCTGTGCGACATCTCGGCCCTGGAAGTGCCCGAAGGCTGGGAATCACGGTCATTGTTCTACAAGGAGCACAACTCTCAAGACTACAGTTGACCCGACTGGGAAGGAGAGCGGTCTTATCACAAAAGGCAATCATCACCGGGCAGTGGCGAACATCAGTAAGGCAGCTCAGGGACAGGATGCTGATGTTTCAGAGTCAGGACAAGCTAGCTGTACTTTCCCTGCTGCATTCGGGACGCTGCCTCCAGCCCGACCTCTCCACCGGTCGTCACCTCTGAATCATCTCACTCTATTTCGACATCTCCCTTCCCCGCTCCCAGCTCTAGGCCTGGAGCAGAGCCCAGCTACAGGCGGGGATGGAGAATTCATTCATTCAACCACTGCGGGTGTTTACTGAGTGACTTCGGGTGCACAGCCCACCGCCGGGCGCTGGGGCCTCAGGAGCATCGGGTCCTCCGGAGTCTGCTCGATCCGAGTCTAACGGGCCGCCCCGGTTCTCCCTGGCGGGCGGAGACGCGGACCCTGGCCCGCATGTCGCAACGGCTTCCCGGACGGGCACGCAGGTCGTGCCAGGGGAAGACCGGCCTAGGCCGGTTCCGCCTCACGCGCGCTACGAGATCCCGCGGGAACAGAGGTCTCGGGGCCAAGGCTGCCAGTCCTCGAGCCGCGCATCTCAGCATCTGCGGCGCACACTCGAGCGCGGGTAGTTACGGCGTCAGTCAGCGGTTTGACCTTGAAGGCCTGGCACCACCCCACCCCCACGCCATCCTGCCCGCAGCGCCCGCCGCTCTGCAAGCTCTAGTCAGGGGCCCCAAATCGGCCCCTATCGTAACCGGGCGCTTCGCTCTCTTTCTGTAGCCAATCAGAGACCGACGTTGTGCGGGCCAATGGCCGCGGTCAGGGTATCAAGAGTGGTTGAGCCTATCAAAGTTCAGCCTTAAGTTTCTCCCGCCCTCCTAAAAAGTCGGAGGCGGGTTGATCTTACATGCCGGCCAATCAGTGGCCAATAAACAAGAAGCTTCCAAGATCAAAGAGGAAGGGGTGGGATTTAGGCGGTAGCAACGCCTCAGGGCGGAGGAATGACAGACAACTTCGCTAATACCACAAGCAAATTTTTCCTACGTAGGGAAAGGGGTGGGGCTAACTTGGCGTCTGGACCAATGGTTGGGTGAGGGGCGTGCCCTCGGAGCCAAGCGGGAGCCGGAGGCCCCGGGCTCTCTGGGCCGCGCCTGAGGCGGACACCACGGGGCTGGGGGGCGGCGGCAGCAGTGGCAGTGGTGGCGGCGGCGGGGGTGGGCGCCGCAGCTGGCCCGGGTGGATGGAGTTGGAGGGGCGGGGTGCTGGCGGTGTGGCGGGGGGGCCGGCGGCTGGGCCCGGGCGGAGCCCCGGGGAGTCGGCGCTGCTGGACGGGTGGCTGCAACGGGGCGTGGGCCGGGGGGCCGGCGGCGGGGAGGCCGGGGCCTGCAGGCCCCCGGTGCGACAGGATCCGGACTCCGGCCCGGACTACGAGGCGTTGCCGGCTGGAGCCACTGTCACCACGTACATGGTGGCGGGCGCCGTGGCAGGGATCTTGGAGCATTGCGTGATGTATCCCATCGACTGCGTCAAGGTGAGAGCTGGACCGGGCTCCGAACCCGACCCCTGGGTCCTGTCCGGAGCCAGGATCCCGGTTGAGAGTCGGAGCCGACACGGGTTCCTTCCTGGCTTCTGCCACGACCACACGATTCGAACCGACACTCCATGCAAGCAAGGTCCCGGCTGGGAATTGATCTCAGTTAGGAACCAGGACCTATTTCTAACTGTCAGTGATATCTGAATCGGGACTCAGCATCGAAAATCTGTCAGCCAAAGCCCTGGATCCCACCTGGGACTAAACAGGAATAGGGTAGGATGGGGTATCCCGAAGCGCAGGTAAGTGCTACTAACTCGATGAAGGTGAAGCCAACTGGCATGAATCAGACTCTGAATGGGATCTTAAGGCTTGAGATGTTCTCTGGGCGAGTGCTTTTACAAGCTCCTTGCTGTGTCTTCTCTTATGTGACGGGGCATGAACCTGAATCTGGGATCTCTCAGCTAGATAAAGAACTTCCACATTATTAATAAATCTGAACCCATGAGTAATTGCAAATCATTGTGCTGTCAGAATTCAGGGTTCCAGATTGGAAATAATATGGAGAAAGTTCATGTTCAGGAGAAGGTTTCGGTTTCTCTCTGAGGCAAGCATGATTCCCCACCTATTTCCTGAACATGAAAATTGAGCTGGGATTAGGATTGTGTAAATGCAGGGAGCACATCGGCCCCCAAACAAGAAAGATGAAATTGATGGTGTATTTCTTTGGCCACCTGAAGCTGGCAAAAAGGAAGAAGTTGCCTAAAAGGGAAGTGTGCCGGTATTAGAAAGTAGATGTCAGTGTGAAGAAAATGCAATTAGATCTTCGTGAGGAAATGATCGTGTGAAAGTAAAACTAATTGCATTCACAACCAAGCAGGATGATTAATGAATACAGAAGTCACAACCTTCTGAAGAAAGCTGGGTGAAGAGGGGAGCAGATTATTGTTCTTTACAGTTCTTATTTTTGTACATTAGTAAAGGTGCCAATCACTAAAGGTGAGGACTAAATTGAGGGAGAAGTAAACTAGAGGGTACTGTTGAAATAAATATAATGACAGAGACTGGTGCCTCCTTTACATGTTAAGGGTAATAGTCAAACAGTATCCTGGCAGCTGTTTGATGTATACTTCCTCTCAAATCAGGAAAATGTTATGGATTCAAAAGGAGGAGAGAATCAGCTTGGCAAATGCAAAGTAGTTCTCTTCTGCTTCCCCCTGGCTCCAGTAGCATTTCATGTTTTCATTAGTAATGTGGATGAGGAAATGAGGAAAGTGCTCATTAAGCTTTATGAATGGCATTGAGTTGGCAGGAGTATTTTAGCACATTACAAGGTAACTACTAACAAGGGCCATATCCACTGAAAATGTGGTAAATGCTCTTGACTGAAGTGGACATTAGAATTTTAGATGCCCTTGTCTATTGGGAAAATAGAAATAAACAGTAAAATCCATGAGAGAAAAGTAACAATATTGAAATGTAAAATGAATTAGTACAAATAAAAAAGATGCAATGTTATGTATAGACTCTAGGTTGAATGACTGGAGAGTTAATGCTGTATATCCAAAAGTTAACATGATCTAGCTGCAAAGTAACCTCACTAGACTCAGACTGTGAGTAGAGTACAGGGTCTAGGGTGCTATGTTTCAGGAGAGTATCAAATGAAAAACAAATCAGGGGAAGCAGTGAAAACTATTTAATTGCTTTACTAATACAATGTAATAATGCGACTGAGAAATACTACTACAACTTTTCAGTTTAACCACTGGTCTCATTACAACATAATAGGAGGCTGTCTCCCTACTCTATATATTTACATAATGCTATTGTTGCTGTTAATATTTTATAAATTCCTGTACAGATGCCTCTAGAATATTTGGGTGCATATCCTTAATTGGGGCAAATCTTTGTCCTGTGCCAAAATGGAACTGATTTCGTAGGAGCAGATCACTCAGAATCAAATGAGGCGAATAAAGTGGGAGATCAAAATGGGTAATACTGCATGGGGTCAGAGATAAGGTAGGACTGGGAAGCAAGGAGACTGATTTACTCCTGAGGATTATAAACCCATCGAGGAAACAATTCTGTAAGAGAGGAGTTCTGGAAATGTTTTGCATAAGCACAGCATTGCTGGAATAGGTCAAGGTAACTATTTTGAACAATATTTTTTATTCATTTACATATGAGCTTTGGAATTTTTGTTTTTAAAAAATTAGTCATACAACATTACAGTCATGCCTAAAAGCCCTGCATTAAAGAAATAATTATTCGATCTGAAGGAAGAATGTTCAGGAGTTTTCAAAAATACAAAAGCTTGTTTTGGAAGAATCATTTTCATTTGCCATTAATGCTGGGATTTTAGAGGGACGCACTAGGTGAGACCAGTATGATTTAGTGTCAGTAAGTATGTTAAATGTTTTTGTACAGGCATGAAAGTAAAATTCAAACCCCTTCCTTTAGAAGGGGCTTCACAGCTGACTTGTCCCCTGACAGCTATCCTTCTTTAATAAATGGATGGTGGAGGGGAAAAGCAGCCCAACCTTACTGTAAGACTGGAGGGAGGTATCTGAGTTGGAGCCTAAAGGGCAACCACAATGTGTGCAAATGAAAGCTGACATTGCCTCTTGGCATGCAAGCCTATCCACCCCCAGCCACTTATCAGGGTCAAGTTGACTTAAAATATCCTTGGGAGGGACCATGGGAAGTCAGCATAGCCTTGCTAGGCCATGGTTATTTAGCCAGCTATTTCTGCGGTCAAAATAGGGAGGTTTGGGAGCCCAGATAAATCCCAGTTTTCTTTTCTGGGCTTCGGAGGCAAGCACCAGACTTTGTAGGGACAGGTTCTGCAAACCAAAGCCGTCAGAACCCTTCTCAAAATCATGTGGCTAAGTACCCACCTGTCACCAAGGTGCTGTTTTTGGCTCTGTAGTGGTGAGGCAAATATCTATGTACATAATAAATTAAAATGGATCTTTCCTTTTTAATTTCCAGTTGGTACAAGGAGGTAAATCTTTTTCAAACTCCACATGTAAATGGTTATGTATACACATTCACCTATGAAAGGTTAGGAAATGGAAGCACTGGCTGATCTGATTTTCTTGCATCTAGTAATGATTATAAGTATTCACTAAATGCTAGTTGTTCTTGTGTGCCAAGCACTATCTGAAGTCCCTTATGTACATTTATTCATTTAATCCTTGAAACGACTTCATAAAGTAGACACTATTTTCATTATTTTACAGATGAAGAAAGGAGGCCTAAAGAGCAGTTAAGTAACTTGTCCAAGGTCACAGAGTTTAAGTGGCAGAGTCATGATTTGAACCCATTCTGTCTGACTCCCGGGCCTTCCGTATACCCTCCCAAAAGCAGACATCAAGAACCAGGCAAGGCACAGAATTTCACAGTAGAGCTTGTCCCTTAACAGATGACCTTCAGAACAATAACTAAACATGTAAATCGTTACAACCACAGAGAAACTTTAAAATGAAAACAAAAAATACAAAATTAACCCTGAGTTAGTAGTGGCTAAGGACCAGTCAGTTGCCTGTGCATATCTGTGAAGTGACTTATACAAGAGACAATGCTGCCATCATCTGTAAATTCGTAGGTATAAACAAATATATCTTAGCATCATTTGAATACAATAAAAGCCTTATATTTATACCACCTTATAAATTTACCAGCAGCTTGTACATGCCTTATCTCTATCTCTTTAAATCCCCACAACAGCCCTATGAGCCAGCCATTCTTGTCCTCATGTTGTAGATGACAACTTAGAAGCTCAGAGAGCTGGGGCTCAAACTCAGGCTTTCTGACTCAAGTGTGGCTTGTCTTACACCAAACCACTTACTTCCCTACAAGTTTGTTTGGCTTTTCTTCAAAGCCAGGCAGAGGTTTTTCATACTGAAGGCTATTCATAAATTCTTAGAGATTTCATCTTTCTGCAAAAGGTAGATTTATTGGCCCACAAATTTGGGGAGCCATATTCATTTGTTTGACATAGGTTATACCCAGGTCCTCTCCATAATGGTATATTTTCATTAAGTTAGAATTGTTGAGTTAGATTTAGATGTGTGTGTAAAGTGTTCAAAGTAGCTTACCTACAATTCAGTTTTCTTTTGCTGGTGAGGAGTTCCAAGCCTCTGAGGCCAGACCTTTTAAGACTGGTTCCCAAACATACCGTTGACTCCTGCAGAGCAATGCAGTTTCAAAACACTCCCCCTATACAAGATCAGTTTCGGACAGACATAGGAAACACAATTGTTAAGCCACCAGGCCCAGTTAATCTTTGTTTATTACTAGGTATAGCCAGCGTAGACCCATAGTCTCTATGAACAACTCCTCTGATGGATTTTACACTCCTGGGGTGATGTGAAAGATCAATAAGCACACTCTTTATTGGAAATACATGGGATTTTTTTTTTGAGGGGGGAGAAGTGGAAAAGAATGTGTCAAATTGTGATAAGTAATACTGTGTACGGTATTTCTGATTGAACTTCCAATAATTAACCTGTTAGGCTTCCAGTTTTTTGTTAGTAGCAGGCAGGAGAAAATACCTCTAGAGGAATGTGGATTGCTTGTGGCAAACTAGGACCTGTTAATCTGGTTGGTTTCTTTTTTCCCACGCTCTTGAGAAAAGGTATTACTCTTGGATTCCATTTGGCTAACAGGACGGTTCAAGCTTTTAAATCCAAACTGAATCTAATGATTGGAATGAAGCAGGAATTTAAACTGTATTTGGGCATCAGTTGCCCCCTATGGGCTCACCAGTGACTGTACTTGTTATAATTATGTGACAAAAGATTCATTCATTCATTTATTCATTCAACAAACATCTTAAGTGCCAATTGTGTGCTGGGCACTAGACATTGATTTTTTTTTTTTGAGACATTAATTTTATTTTAACTATTAGTCTCCATGCCACTTTAACCCTGAAATGGGTCAGTAGAAGAGAGATTTTCTGGGGAGACACACTCTTCAGAAAAGGTATGGTATTTCAAATAAGATTAGTGTCGCAACTTTTAATAAAGCTTTGTCCAGGAACATCATACAATGTGTCTACCGTACACTTTCATTACAATTATTCACTCCTCCAGAGATTCCAAGGTTTATGTTTCACTGAGACTGATTTTATTTGCTGATGCCAATTTTGGGATTTCGTCAGTTTAGATTAGAAATCTGGAAGGCCCTTCAGTTTTATAGACTAGGTTGGTTTCCAACTAGACACTCCCTACCTTCAGAGTTTCAGGGTAAACTTTCTTCCCAGAAAATAAGAGCAGCATCTATTAGGAATGCTACTTCTGCCAAGACTCTTGGTGCAGACCCAGCTGCCAGTGCCAAATAGTCTGAAAAAGTACCAAAAGATGAGCCATCATCCATTAGTCAGCATAGAGTGTGGTCAGGAAGCAGGGCCAGGATCAGTCTTAAAAGTAAAGCATAAAGTACGTTATAAACAGTAAATCCTTGAATTTAGAATCCATTTGTAAAGAACTCTTAGCCTGAGTGTGTCAAGGCACAAAAGCAACTTCTCCTGTAACACAGGCTTAATATTTGTTGCCGTGGCTATGAATTATTTTGGAGTTCCAGGACACTTACCAAGTGTTGATATCCTCAGGGAAAATAATGGTGTTGCACTCTTAGAGTGATAGATGACTAGAAAAAGAAAGGTCCAGGGCTTAGAAAGAGTGGCTTTAGGTTTGGAAAGAAGTGAAGTTGGATAGCACGTGTCCCTCTCACAGATTGGCACGGTTCCCTGTAGAAGGTCTGCCCTGTGCCCAAAGCCTGAGTGTTGAGGTGGGGTGAGAAGTTGGCATCGCTGACATTGCACTTCTCCTTGCTGTAATTTCAGACCCGGATGCAGAGTCTACAGCCTGACCCAGCTGCCCGCTATCGCAATGTGTTGGAGGCCCTCTGGAGGATTATAAGAACGGAGGGCCTGTGGAGGCCCATGAGGGGGCTGAACGTCACAGCAACGGGTGCAGGCCCTGCCCACGCCCTTTATTTTGCCTGCTACGAAAAGTTAAAAAAGACACTGAGTGATGTAATCCACCCTGGGGGCAATAGCCATATTGCCAATGGTATTGAGCCTTCCTGTGCTGGTTCCCCCACTTTCCCGACTCTGGGCTTTGCTGCTGTCAGTGCTTTCCAGTTTCAGCATGGTTTGGAGCTGCAGCTCTGGGCTGGGGGAGGCCAGATTATAAGGGAGGGACTTCCAAACCTGATGTTCTCAGACAACGGGCCGCTTCAACCCCACCTCTCCTTTGGGGCACCTCAACAAAGGGTTACAGTGTCCTCCCTTACCTACCAGCTTGACTTTATCCTCTCATCTTCTCCCTGGCATCAACTTCTAATGCCCTGGTAATGTGGAGACACACACGAACTACCCCCGTTGTACATATCTTGACAGTCGGGTGGTGTCCTGCCCCCAGGGCAGGATGGGAGGTGACCCAGCTGCCCAAGGAAGACGCTAATGAAGCTCCAGCTCTTCGCCTTCCCTTTGCAGGATCCCAGCTGACCAGAGGCAGTTTGTGTGGTTGGGAACATGACAGTCTTGACAAGTGAATGGGGGCGGGGCCGAGGAGCTGTGTGGAGAAACCAGGAGGTTGGAGGTTATGGGGAAGTAAGGGGAAGGATCGCAGCCGAGGGGTTCAGGATTGTGTGGAAACCAAGTTGGGTGTGGAGAGGGTGAGGGATAGAGTAGTTCAGGACCTGAAGGAAAGATCTAGATGGACGAATGTGAGATTTGGAGACTGGAGTTGGGCAGCCTAGGGGCAGCAGGAGGAAGGCAGGATTCTGTGGTGGAGATCTGACCACCTGGCCCGCGTGCTCTCCCTCCACTGGCCGCAGCTGATGTGCTGGCATCCCTTGGCAGCAGCGTATCTGCTTCCTGTCTGGAGCACGAGCTACATTTATCTGCAGAACCATCTTTATGGATAAAATCTGGGTTTTCCCTCTTCCCAGCCTTCCTATCATAGATGTGGAATGTACTCTGGTGACTTTACTAAAGCTGGTGAGAACAGATATCTTCATTTCTTAAACAGGAGTTTAGGCGCAGTGGGTCCCCATCTTTTGGCCTGGCTCTTAACATCCCTTTTCCCTGTGGTTTAGTGCAGTCACTTCCCTTCACTCAGGGGCTTCAGTGAATTGGTCACCCTCTCTTGGCCTTACATGTGGCAGTTGTTCTCTCGTTTGCAGGTGCGGCTGGGTGTGTGGCAACATTACTTCATGATGCAGCCATGAATCCAGCGGAAGGTAATGATTCCTCAGACTATCCCTATGTGGCACTCACCTGCACCTCTGGGCTTTTCCTTTATTTGTGGTTTGCAGAACAAAGCTAGGTAGCACATCAGTTTTGGTGGGAAATCCTGTTACCTTGTTTTACCACTAGAGGGCGCTCCCTCCATGTTTTCAGTACTTGGGGGAACCCCTTGGGCAGGAAACCTATTCATTGAGATTTAATTCATCCTTGAGGCTTCCCTGGAATAAGACATGTCCTGTTCCTGGGCCTTCCTGGAAGTTCCCTTTATAGTAGGTTTTATCTGTCCTGAAAGTTTAGCAGATTTTCATTTTTCTTTGAAGAGGTAAAGATAGATTTTGACACTTAAATATATTGCCTTTCTTATTGGAACACAGAGCACACACCATGCTATCTACTTGAGGGAGTAGGATATGTTTGGGAACTAAAGCCAGACTCTTTCTGGCTAAGAATCTTGTTTTCATTTTGGTAGCATTTCTCCTTCCCTCTGGGAGGATAACCATCTCCTATCTTAGTAGGTAGGTGCTCTTAGTACCTGAGGATTGTGATTGTTAGGGCTGTATGTTCATTATTATGTGTACTGTCACTGAGTCATTTCTTGGGAGTTGTGAAAAGATGATATAATAATAATAGATAGGTACTTATTTCAAGGAGACCCTCTGGAGTTACTAAACCATAGATATATGTTAACTGGCTGGTTTTAAACAAATCCTACTGGAAGTGGGTCTGTTATTATTTGACTCTTTACCAACCCTCTGCCTACTCCCTACCTGTAAAAGGGAAACATTAACTTATCAGGTTAACTGGCAGCTCACTCACACTTTTTTCTCTCTATTGCACTGGCTGATCTGCTGACTTGGCACTCTGAATCTGGACACTCTCCATCACTGGTTGGTTGCTGTCACCGGTTGGTTGCTGTCACCATTTCCTTCCTCCCCATTGATGGCACTACCAGTGGTCAAGCAGAGGATGCAGATGTACAATTCACCATACCACCGGGTGACAGACTGTGTACGGGCAGTGTGGCGAAATGAAGGGGCCGGGGCCTTTTACCGCAGCTACACCACCCAGCTGACCATGAACGTTCCTTTCCAAGCCATTCACTTCATGACCTATGAATTCCTGCAGGAGCACTTTAACCCCCAGAGACGGTACAACCCCAGCTCCCACGTCCTCTCCGGAGCCTGTGCAGGAGCTGTAGCTGCCGCTGCCACAACCCCACTGGACGTTTGCAAAACACTGCTCAACACCCAGGAATCCTTGGCTTTGAACTCAAACATTACAGGACACATCACAGGCATGGCTAGTGCCTTCAGGACGGTATATCAAGTAGGTGGGGTGACCGCCTACTTCCGAGGGGTGCAGGCTAGAGTAATTTACCAGATCCCCTCCACAGCCATCGCGTGGTCTGTATACGAGTTCTTCAAATACCTAATCACTAAACGGCAAGAAGAGTGGAGGGCAGGCAAGTGAAGAAGCACTGAATGAAGAAGCCAGGGGCTCGGATAACACTGCTGCGTCCTGCCTACTCCAGCCACGTTCTGTCTCCTGGCCTGCTCCAGCCTTGAGTGGAGTTGGAAGGAAGGTAGAGGGCTCTCCTCAGGCTGTTGGCGTTTTGGCTAACACCGGTTCCCGCCACAAGCTCTGTTGCAGCCCTTTCCTTCCAGGCCCTAAGCAAGTGCAGCAAAGCGCACCACACACAGCACCTTTGACAACCTCTCTCCATCCTGGGCCTGACGACCTGCTCTAGACTGTTATAGAGGGATAAGCAGCTCATTCCCCTGGTTCCTAATAAAAACCCTTTAAATTAAATGGTTTCATTGGGTTTATCTTGTTGAAGGGGAAGTGAAATGCTGTCAGCCATTCTTGGTTTTCCTTTAAGTAAAAATCAAGGGACCCAAAGGGAAGGTTTATTGAGTATATCTGTAGTTTTTGTTTCTGTTGATTTTCATGATGATTGAAGACTTCAGGGGCCTATTTCCCTCGTCTTAGGTGTATGCCCCAAAGAAGCTCCCTGACGGCTGGAATAACGGGCCTTTGATAGACGGTAACTAAGCAGGGCTCTTGGCCCCCACTCTCTTCCTTAGGCCTGTATCGTGGCACAGAAGAGGTAGATCTCTCTAATTCTCAGCTTTGCCTGCAGCAGCAAAAGTTTGCACATGGCACTTTGTTCTTTAATATAGTTGCAAAACTAAAATTAGTCAGTGAAGCTGCAAGTCCTGAAGATTATGTAATAAATAGTAACACATTTCATTTGATTTTAAGGTTTTTACAAACTACCTCAGCATATGTGATCTCATTTGGTTCTCACAAAAACTGTGAAGTAGGCAGCGCAGGTATCATCCTATTTCGTAAGCAAGGAAGCTCAGAGAGGCTGTGACTTGTCCACAGCCTCACAGTAAGTGCAGAAGCGGGGGCCCAGCCCAGGTCTTTTGACCACAGAAGTGAGTCTAATTGTGGCTTCCTACATCTAGGAAGTGAGAGCGGGCATGGTCTCCAACCTGCCGGCTAGGGAAGGAGCTCCCTGCTGTGGAGGGCTCTGCGTGGAGACTTCCACCGTGCTTTATTGGTCAGTCTTCCTTTTTTGGATATCACCAGTTATTAGTTCTTTAGTACATAGAAGTGTGCCCCCCTGAAAGTTCCACCTATCCTCTTATGTCATCTGTCATTCATCCATTCAGTAAATTGCGTGTGTCATGCACTGGTGTTGGGGATACGATGACAAATAATTTCATCCCATAATGAGCTTAGTGTCTGAAGAGGAAGATACATGTAAATAGGCAAGTACAAGATAAAAGAAGAGAGACGATAGGGTAAGCCTAGAATACTCCTGGAGGACAGAGGATACCCAGTCTAGCCTTGGGTGACTGGGGTGGACTTCTGGAGGAATTGACATCTGAGGTGACACCTGGAAGGCAAATAAACCAACTAGGTGAAGAAGGGAGGGGAAATGTTCCAGGCAAAGACCTGGAGGTGAGAGAATAAGCGTTTGGGGTTTGGGGTGCAGGTGGCTGGGTAGGACTGAAACAACGTGAGCGAGGCATTGCCACTGCCAAGCAGGGGCTGGGTCTTCAAAGCAATGCTAAGGCGTTTAGGGCTTACCCTGAAGGCAATGCAGAAGCTATAGGGCGTTAAGCAGAGGTGTGGTGTGATCAGAGTCACAATTTAAACACTTCGCTGAGCTTCTCTGGAGAAAGGATTAGAGGAGCAAGACTGGACAGGCAGGCGGCCCGGTTAGGAGGCTGCTGCGGTAATCCAGGCAAGCGCGCGGTGGTCTGGAGCCATGTTGGGGTTGTAGAAGCAATAGGATTGGGTCACACAATAGATCCTGTCCTCCTTCCACCTGACAGCCCTTCAAGTACCTATGGAGAATCATGTCTGAATGCACTTGAAACAGCTGTCAAGAAACCAGCGGGGTGTCCTGTTCTAAGCCTCATTTAAATAGGCTATGCTGCCCCTTTGATTTAGTATGGAAAAGAGAGATGCTAATACTGTTAAGTGGTGGTCAGTGGAGTTTGAATGGCCTATGGAGTAAAAGGAGCGTGATGATATCATTGCAGAGGTAATTTCAGAGGCTTTGCTAATAGAAAGGTAAGCAAGTAGCTGCCTCCCTGCGTGGACTAAGCAAGAGAACAAAGGGCTGGCTCTCTGGACCTGGTCCCTGCAGTTGGCTTTACAGAGCTACTGTCTGGCATGGTATCTGGCACACAGTAGGCACGATGGCTGTAAGGCTCAGTTTTCAAGAATAGGATGTGGGGTAATTTCTGAAAGAATGCAGACACCGAAGACTACCTCAGCTCTAATGCTGTTCACAAATTATGAGAAAAGAATACAACAGTGACCTTCCATCCTTCAGTTGTGCTGTAGTTACTAGAGGACATTCATTCTGGAATTTGGGCAGAACATTAGGTTCTGCAGGTCTCTTGGGCCAGTCACTAGAGGAGGGAGAGGCAGAATATTGTAATAGGGCTGGGTCACTTCCCTGGGGCTCACCATGCCCAGGAGAACTGTGGGTGTTTGAGGGCATCCCCAGGTCCAGAGCTGCTCTGGAAAGCCAGGTAGTTTATGTGACTGACACCCAGAGGATCCAGTACCAAGCCACCATCAAGTGGCCAATTCCTGCACAGTGCCACGTGTCAGCAAAAATAAGAAAATAAGTCACAATGTGGCCAGAGAAGACTTCTTTGTTGGAGAGACAAGACCAACGTGAATCAAACAACCTTGCAATAACACAAGACACATATAGCCATGTACTGGATTATACAGACCAACAAAAAGGTTTAGAGACAGAAAGGTAAGTGTAGGTCAATTTACAGAGAAGAGGGTGGCTTTGATGAATAGACTAAAACACTACTTTTGTAAAAGCCAATAAAATTTGATCTATGATAATTTTATAAAATTTAGAAAACAGGGTGCGTTGGCTCACGCCTGTAATCCCAACACTTTGGGAGGCCAAGGTGGAAAGATCACTTGAAGCTAGGAGTTTGAGACCAGCCTGGGAAACATAATGAGACCCTGTCTCAACAAAAAATTTAAAAATTAGCTGGGTGTCATGCCATTGCACTCCAGCCTGTGGGACAGAGAGAGACACCATCTCACAAAAATAATAAAATGAAGTATTAAGTAAAATAAAATGTAAAATTTAGAAAACATAGATAAAAAGAAAATACTTCCAATCCCATTACCTAGAGAATGACACTTTGATGTATACCTCATTTAGTGTTTTGTCTATGCATAAATATTTTTTGTTCATTTTCAAAAATGAGAACTCACTGTAAGCAGCTTCTTTCACATAGAATATGGTGTCCATCTTTCTACATCATTAAATTTTCTTCCATCGTCTCAAAGTAAATGGCCATGCATTTCATTATGTGAATGTACCTTAATGGCTTATTCAATCAGTCCCCTGTGGTACCTTTATAATAATTTATTATCAGAAACATTGCTGTGGGTGGGTAGAATCTGAATGACCGAAAGGAGAATAGAGAGTTCAGAGTGGGGAGATGGTCAGGTGCCACCTCCTGGCAAGTGCAGAAGAGATCCAGCCTGGAGACCAGGGTGCAGGGTGGGGGAAGTGGGGGTGAGGCTGGCGGTGAGAATGTCGGAACCCGCGGTCTTCTAAGAAGTCATCTTGCTCAGCGCCCCCTCCTGGAGCTCGACCTCACTGCACAGCATCTCCGGCAGGGCTCCCCAGCCCCTGCTCCCGTGTTTGGGGGCTCACTGCTCTGCAAGGCTGTCTGTGTCACTGCTGCAAAACTCCACCCGTTAGAAAGTTCACGTCCCTGGCTTCCACTCTGGGATCACGTCGCCCCCTACTTGTGCTGCCTTTGGAACAAAGGCCAAGTGCTTCATCATGACCAACAGGTTTTACCTAATTTGGCCCCTGCCTCTCTCTCCAACCCAAACCTGCCACGTGGAGATGAGGCATTAAACACACAGGCTTATTTTCTTCAAAATCTAAAGTGTTCCCTCTGCTGTCTTCATTGATTAATTTAGGAGGCTTGATAGGCAATATTCTGGCTAAACTATCAGAAATATCATGCGATTGGTGTTTAGACTGGATGTGCAACGTTTTGTTACTTCCTGCTACCTTAGACCGGTGAGCAGAGAACAGGTTCTGTGGGAGCTGCGCACGGTGTTCCATGCATTGTCAGAGCTCCATGAATATAACCTTGACACCATCACTGCCACTTCTGCCACCCACGTTCACACACTAAAAGAAAGAAAGATTTCTACTTTGAGGCTCTTAAATCTCCCTGTAATTTCCACTTGTGATGGCACCTCTGCCTGCTGGGGCAGCACAGAATCAGACTAATCCTTCTCTCTGACAGCCCTTCAAAAATATTAAGAGAGCTGTCATGTCACCCAGGGAGGGGGTCAGAGTATGGAGAGCCTCAAAATGAGGCAGAGGACTTTCGACTTCACTTGGCAGCTATGCAGTTCTTGTGGTTCTTGAGCAGGGAGGGACACGAGTAAAGTAATGTCAGCAGCCCAGATACAGGACAATCTAGGGAGGGAGCTGGAGACAGCTAAGGGGCTGTTGTCACCACCTAGACAAGGATGAACCTGAGAAAATTGTTATAAGACAATGAAAAACATCTGATGTTGGCTTAGACATTCATGTGGGAACATATCCAAAGGCTGTCTTGTACTCACCTGTGTTTTGTCTCCTTAGTTAGATTGGGGCCCAGAATCATGCCTTTTTGGTATCGCCCTCTACACTACAGTACTCATAACGAGTGCCAGATAACTACCTGCTGACCATGGTCAGACGCTGAGACATGTCTGGAAAATGATGGAGCTGGGCTTAAAGATGAGCCATTTTCTCTCACAAACATGGATCGAGCAGACGGGGCACTGGAGTAGACGCTGGGTGTATGTGAGTCGGTTTTACATGTCAGCATGGCGAGGCTACAGTCCTTGGTTGTTCAAATGCTAATCTAGGTGTTGCTGTCACCTAGATGATGAGGAGACCCTAGCAGAAATCATGGGCACCTAAACAAAGGCAGTGATGGGAAGGAAAGGAAGAGACAAAACAGAGAATATTTAGGAGGTTGAATCAACTGAATTTGGCAATCAGACATACTGAGGGTCACAGAGAAGGAGGATTCTTGAATAGCTTGCAAATTTCTGAGAAGGAAAGCCAGTTTTCTATAATAAATATAGTTATGAACATGTATTTAAGGCCTGAGTGGGTTTTCAGGGTCTGCAACGTTGATGCTGAAGTCAACTGTAAGCCCTAGAATGGATGGAGAAGGCAAGTGTACTTAAGTCAAAGAAAGTAAGTACTCTTTCTTTTTTTAATGCCTTTTAAAAATAACATACATCAAATGCACAGCTGGATGAAATTTTACATATATTTGCTCCTGTGTAACTACCGCACTGATATGGGATGCTTCCAAACTCCAGAAGGCTCCTTTGTGTCCTTTCGTAGTTAATATCATCCCCCTGAAGGTAATTACTATTCTGATTTCTGTTATTATAGATTATTCTTGCCTGTTTCTGAACTTTATAAAAAGGGGTTCGCACAGTATATTCTCTTTTGTGTTTGTCTGGTTTCTTTGGCTCAACATTATATCCCTAAGATTCATCTATGTTGATGCATGTAGCAATCATTTGTTCTTTTCTATTGCTGTGTAGTTTGAATATTTATCCATTCTCTTGTTGATACATATTTGGGGGTTGTGTATTACTCATGGTTCTCCAGAGAGACATCCTTGTCCCTCTCCTTTAGAGGACAGAAGCACTCTTTTCTGTTGGGTAAATATAAAAGCAGACTTTCTGGGTCATAGGAATATACACATTTAGCCTTAATAAATACTATCAAAGTTCCAAGGATTACATCAATTTATAGTCCCTCCAGCAATGTATAAGAGTTCCAGTTTAGAGCAAATATTCTTTTTTTCCACTTTTCCACTTTTAATTTTTCTATAATTTCACACTTACAGAAAAGTTGCAAAACCAGTACATTCTTTACCTAGATTCACTAATTGCTAACATTTCATCCTATTTGGGCTATCATTTTATTTATCTATCCATATACACACACACATAGTTTTTTCTCAACTATTTATGCGCCCTTTACCCATAAATATTTTGGTGTATATTTCCTAAGAACTTTCTTTTATATGACTGAAACACATTCATCAAAATTAGGAACTGTAACATTGATACGAAATTCTTATCTGATTGATAGTTCATATTCCAATTTCACCAATTGCTCCAATAATGTCCTTTATGGGTATTTTTCCTGACCCAGCATCCAATCTAGCATCACGCACTGCATTTACTGGTCATGTCTCTTTAGTCTTCTTTAATCTAGATCAGGTTCTCAGCCTTCCCTTATGTTTCATGAACTTGATTTTATTTTTTTGCAATTAAAGGCCATTTATTATGTAGAATGCTCTTCAGTTGGTTTATTTGCTGTTCCCTCATAATTAGATTCAGGTAATGCAGTTTGGGTAAGTTAGTCTTTTTCAAGGCACATGAGGTCAGTGCATCTCTTTATTGGTTTTGTTGAATTTGTTTTTTTTTTTAAACCTGTGAAATTATTAGTTTATTAGTATTATCCGGAACTCAGATGTTCAGTATTCCTTCTGAAATTATATAAACAAATGCAAATGGAAAGAATCTAAGACAAAATTACATAACAAAACAGCATTCCATCACAAAAGCATGTAAAATTACAAGAACACTGTTATAAAATACTGGCACTTTTAAGAGAACAATAATCTCAAAAACCACAAAATTGCAAAATTGTTCCCTAAACTGCTAAGCAGATAAACAGAACTCTAATAAATGAGTTTGGGTTTTGTAAAGAAAAATTAAATTCAAATAAATTGAATAATTTGTATTGAGATGCAAAGTGTAAGTTTCTTCTTTCCTCATATCAATTTGATTCATAAAGGGGTAAACCACAATACAGAAAAATATGACCTACTTTAAATGCAGTGTCATTTTAAAGGCCGGCCCAATTAATTAAAGATACTCTTAGTGGAGAATCTCAAGTTTCCTGAGCAGTGCGTATTTAGATAAATGGGAAAAGACATTTACGGCCAGCACTTTTCTAGTCTTTGCTGGAACTAACATCAACAAAACATGTCATATGGCAGTCTTGTGTTTTAAGCTCATGCTTTTGGGGATACATTCTCAGGTCTTCTTTAATGTGGGAACTGCAAAATGTAACTGCCATTGGATGGTAATGGGAGTTAAAGAATAGAGTCCTCATGTAAAGATTAGAACACTTTTCTATTAGTCCTTCAAGGACGGGCTTTCAAGATGTTTTCATTCTATTAATAATAATGCCATGTTGGGAGTAGACTGGTTACTCTTCACTTTGTAAATATAAGTGGGCCATGTGAAATTTGTTACCAACTTTGGAGTTTCAGTTACAGATGAAAACTGTCTCAATTTAACTTTCATTACCCCCATCATGATATGCAGGGTGTGTAGACAAAAGCTTTTTTTTTTTTTTTTTTTGAGACAGAGTCTCACTGTGTTGCCCGGCTAGACTGCCGTGGCGTCAGCCTAGCTCACAGCAACCTCCAACTCCTGGGCTCAAGGGATCCTTCTGCCTCAGCCTCCCGAGTAGCTGGGACTACAGGCATGCACCACCATGCTCGGCTAATTTTTTCTGTATATTTTTGGTTCTCTGATTAATTTCTTTCTATTTTTAGTAGAGATGGGGTCTCGCTCTTGCTCAGGCTGGTTTCGAACTCCTGAGCTCAAACAATCTGCCTGCCTTGGCCTCCCAGAGTGCTAGGATTACAGGCGTGAGCCACCGCGCCCGGCCTGACAAAAGCTTTTTATCAGCTAACTTTATGAAAATACAAACACTGTAATAATTCATGTGACCCATAATGGGCAAAAGCAAAAGACTAGCTTCCCCTCAAGAAGAAAAATTTCAGACCTATGAAAAAGACAACAATACTAATAAAAAACTGTATTTACTTAGAAGCATTTAGAATGTCAACAAAACAGCTGCAACCTTTTTTTTTTGCAATTACAGAGGGGTATTAAATTAACAGAACAACAATTATTTCATATACGCTGCATCAGAGACAACTGAAGATGAAAAATCTACCATCCCCATATAGAACCAGTTTGTGCTGTGCACCAACAAGAACCCGCTTTAAATTTCCATGCCAATTTATAACCCCCATACTGTACCAGGCAAGGTTGGTGGCTATTGACAATACCGCCAGGACAGGGCTAGCTAAAGACACATTCAGTAGTGTGTTAACTATACAAAAAAAGACACTGTACAGTTTAAAAACAAATCTTACACAGCCTTGCATTTCGATTTTTTTCTTTAAAAGGAGTAAGTTGTGTATGGGCGGGGGTTAAATGCTTTACAGACAAGAAAAAAAACTGCGCTAGAACCAACTTATTCATCAGCATCATCTTCATCTTCCTCCTCTTCCTTCTTTTTCTTTTTTCAGGCTTGACGACTCCCTTTTTCGCTGCACCGGGCTGTCCGTTAGCTCGGATGCAGCAATATCCTTTTCGTGCTTTTCTTTCAGCTCTGCGGCCTTCTTTTCATCAGGCTGCCCGTCGCCCGCTGCAGTGTCGCTCCGCATCTCTCCCAGTGTCTTTGCAACATCACCAATGGGGAGGCCGGGATGTTCTCCTTTGATTTGAGGGTGATACTCAGAACAGAACAAGAAAAAGGCCGGAGGAGGCCTCTTGGGTGCATTGGGATCCTTGAACTTCTTTTTTTGTTTCCTCTTTAGGAGGGACATAGATTTTCATTTCTCTTTTATAATGGGCCTTGTCCGCCTTTGCTGTATGTTCACACTTGCCTTTCTCTTTAGCAGACATGGTCTTCCACCTCTCTGAGCACTTCTTAGAAAACACTGAGAAGGCGACTGAAGCATCTGGGTGCTGCTTCTTATGCTCCTCCCGGCAAGTCTGCACAAAGAGTGCGTATGGTGACATTTTGCCTCTCGGCTTCTCAGGATCTCCTTTGCCCCTGTTTAGTTGTCTTTCCTCAGCGAGGCACAGAGTCACCCAGTGCCCGTCCAGCTCTCACTTGCCCCGGCGCTGTCTCTGCGGAGCTCAACGTACTGCCGTGGCTGTGAGGGCGGGAGCCAGACGCAGCCTCCTCGCTCTCTCCGCTCTGTAACATTCTGGTATTGTTAATTTTAGTTACATGGTCATGGTTGTGTTCACCAGGTTAACCCACTGTGAAGTTACTAATTTTCCCTTTGTAGCTAATATTAGTAAGTTATTGGCAGGGAGGTGCTTTTAATCTATGTAAATGTCCTGTTCTTCATCAGACTTCACCCACTAGTTTTAGCACCATTGATAATTCTTGTTTAAATCAATTCTTACTATAGTGATTACACAATGATGATATTCTAATTCCATCATTCCTTCTACACTTTTGTTTTTTTGAGACAGTGTCTCACTCTGTCACCTAGGCTGGAGTGCAGTGGCATCCTCATAGCTCATGGCAACCTCAAACTCCTGGGCTCAAATGATCCTCCTGCATCAGCCTCCCAAGTAGCCAGGACTTACAGGCATGTGGCACTACACCTGGATAATTTTTTTAAACATATTTTGTAGAGATAAGGGTCTTGCTATTTTGCCCAGGCTGGTCTTGAACTCCTGGTCTTGAGTGATTCTCCCACCTCAGCCTCACCAAATGCTAGGATTACAGGTGTGAGCCACCGCTCCCAGCTGACTTTTTTTTTTTAATAGCAAGAAATATTCCTCACCTGGAGCCTGTGGGTTTTATGGATGGGCTTCATGGAGTCTGTAAATGCCCCGGAGTTTTATGTAAAAGACTGGATATGCCTGCATTTGGGGTGAGGAGAGAGAATCCATAACTTTCATAAGATTCTCAAAGTGGTTTTTAATCCAAAAAGTTTAGGAGAGTGAAAGAGAAGAGTAGGAATCCAAGGACCCTCTTAGAAGCCTCCCACTATTGGGGTAGGAAGTTCTGTCAGACCATGAGACTCTCAGAACAGACAGGATCTTCCTTTTTATATCTCCAATGCTGGGCACACATATACAAGCAGAGGGAATAGAAACCAAGGGAGAGAAGAGAAACTTGGAAACAAATCTGTACCTTGAAGCAAACTCAAGATTGCTCTTCTTTTCTAAGCATTTCCCCACCAGTGACAACATGACATCAGGTCCAATGTCTTAGATTCTGGGCCTCCCAGGTCATTCCTAGAACCACACCAGGGTTGGGGGTCGGGAGCCACAGCCTGTGCATCTGTCTATAGGTGTACACAGAAAAATAAACTGGAAGAAAAATCTCAGTTGATTGCAGAGATACTGACACAAGGCTGACTTCCCCCCACCTAGGTTTCTATTGGCTGCAAGGTCCCTGCCAAATTGAAGAACAAGAGCAACTAACTATACCTGAATAGGGAAGCTGTGAGGCATGAAGGGTTTGCCCCCTGCAAAATAACAGCTTTCCCCAGGTGTGGTGGGAGGTGGTGACCCACCCTGGCATCTAAAACCAGATGTTTTGTGGAAGGGCAGCACTGCTCCTCCGGGAGCTTCTGCTGCTGAGGGGGCTGGGACTGTATAATAGACAATGGGGTGAGGGACTCTGGCTCACCGGGACAGTCTCCCCCGAGGGCCTCCTTTGTACAGCACATTCCACTAAGTGCGAGTGAAGAATCCCAAAGAAGTAGGAAGTCCAGTCTCTGCCATGTGGCTCAAAGAATGTTTAGAAAGTCATGCGTAGGCTGGGCACGGTGGCTCACGCCAAGAATCCTAGCACTCTGGGAGGCCAAGGCGGAGGATCGCTTGAGGTCAGGAGTTTGAGACCATCCTGAGCAAGAGCGAGACTCCATCTTCACTAAAAATAGAAATATTAGCCGGGCATGGTGGCACATACCTTTAGTCCCAGCTACTCGGGAGGCTGAGACAGTAGGATTGCTCGAGCCCAGGAGTTTGAGGTTGCAACGAGCTATGATGACATCACGACACTCTAGCCCAGGCAACAGAGCAGGACTCTGTCTCAAAACAAAAACAAAAACAAAAACAAAAACAAAAAAGGAAGTCATGTGTAGGCAAAAGCAAAATCGTGTAACACAAAGCAAGCCCATACGAGCTGGGTGATCTGTGGGTTGGTAAATCAGAGGAAGCTCCCTAAAGCAAGGAGTGATATGAATTTTGAAGAAGGGTTGAGACTGGAGAAAGGAGAGACAAGAGACAAGGGCAGTCCTTGGTGATGGCCCAAGAAATAAGCAGAGGTCTGGATACAAGATGGCTTGACCCTGACAACAGAGAAGGGAGGTCGCTTCAAAGACCAAACTGGAGGGGGCTGAAGTCCTATGCCCACGAGAAGCACTGTTCTTCAGGAGGAGCGATGTGGTGAAAATGGTGTTTGAGTGAGCAACTGTGTGTAGGGCTGAACTGGGGAGTTGCCAAACTCAAGGAGGACGGCAAGGGGTGACTGAAGTCCCCCGGATGGGAGAAATCGGCTGCGCTGGACAGGTGGCAGTGGGAACGTGTGGTTCCCACTATCTGCTAGCAGAAGAATAAAAGATGGAAATAAATTATATTTTATATTACTCTGTGCACACATATTACATTTTCACATATAGCATTTTGACAAGAAACAATAATTTCTAATTATTTATTGATCATCTATTGTGTGCTGATCATTGTGTGTAACTGCTCAGGTGGGCCTCACGACCATTCTTGAGGGAAGTATACAGGAAGCCAAGTGCTATCACTTGATGTCACATGTTCTAAATTTGCTCAAAAGTGAGTCTCACGAGAGCCCTGTGAGTTAGGTGTGGCAGGAATTATTATCCCTGTTTTACAGATGAGAAAACATTGAGGCACTTGCCCACAGTCCCCCAGCCACGGGCTGTCAGTGAGCCCTTTGGACGCTTACACCGGGACCTCATGCCTTGCTTTCGCTCTGAGTGTCTGTGCACAGTGTTAGGAAACACCTCCAGGTTTCGGCACAACACCATTTTGGCCTGGATCTGCTGCCCACTTGAGCTAAACGCCGTAAATTACTGGCACTGATTCACCGAAGATTAGTAGTTCCGCTTGTTCAGGGTCTCAAGATCACTATTATCTCTTCATGCCAGGGTTGGGTCTCAGGAAAGCAAACAAAATGCTGACAGTCACTTGGAATCTGTGCAGGCAAGGAGATCCCTGGGAGCCACCTTCTAGGCCTTGTCCACCACATACTCCTGCCAGCCACTTGGAATCCACTTCCACTGCCCAACCACCTCCAGCCATCAGCCTATCGTCAGAATCCAGGCACCAAGCTCGTCCTCCTTTTTCCTCAAATTCTCCCTTTTCCAGGACTATAAGCTGTTTCTTACAATTTTTCTAAGCCACACAATCGCATGGCCATGATGGTTCTTGCTGGTCTCACTCTGGAACATGTGAACTTAAGGTGTGTTTTGCATCTGGCTAATTCCTGAGATTCCTGCTTTATCTTCCACCTGGCTCACCTTGTTCTAAGAGCACTTTCCACAAATCGCAGAGGTGGCTACAAGAGAGTGCCGGGGTGGGCTGGGGTGAATGCAAGGCCCACACACAGCTCCACAAAGGGCTGACAGAAGACCCTGTTCTTAGGAGCTGGAAGGCAGCCAAAGCTAGGCAGGAAGCAAACACTGCCTCGGCTTCCGGCAAAATTCAGGCACTGTATCTGTTCAAAACAGGCCCTGGAGCAAGGAGCCAGATTAGGGATTCAGCTCGGCTGCCTGTCTCACAGGCATTCCAGGACCGGTGGCTATATCCCTCCCCGGGGCACTTTCAGGGTAAGCAAATCCCCTCAAAATAGCAGCAGCTCTAAATAAGAACTTTTTTGTGGAGCATATTCTCACTCTAGAACTTCTGTTCCACAAAATTTACTGAGCACTTACTATGTGCCAGGTGTCTGGAATGTGGGTAGTGACAAGTAACTTATCATTCTGCGCTTATTACATGCTGGACCCTGTCCATTCTCATGATGGTCCTGGGAGTTAGCTATAAAAATGCCCCCATTTTACAGACGAGGAAACCAAGGCTCAGAAAGGTTAACAAACATGCCTAAACTCACACAGCAAGAACATGACAGAACGAGGATTCCAACCCAGGGTTCAAAGGCTGTGTGGCTCACCACTGCCCTACAGGGCCCTGAGAAGTGAGAAGCAGACCTGCCTGCAGCCCACGTCCCAGCGGGGAGACTGAGTGTAAGCAGATCACGAAATGTAAGTGCTCTGACAGAGGCATGAAGAAGTGTTTTCTTGCTCCTTCTGCCTGTTCCTGGAGAGGTGTTCGTGGGAGGGATCCCAGGGCCTTCGGCATTGTCAAGTGTAACACTTATGTTCCTGTGGTTGGTCACTTCTTTGCCAGCTGTTGGAGGGTCAAGAGGCCAGTGAGGAGCGGTCAACTTGGAGAGTCCTTTTGTTTACATGACAGGCCTGGGTGGCCATGTCCATTGTCTTGCTTAAACCCATCCTGCTGCACTTGCTGTCCCCTCTGCATGGGACGCTTTTCCCCAGATGCCACCTCGCTTACTCTCTGGCCTCACCTCCCCGGAGAGATCTTCCCTGAGTTCCTTGTCTCCAATACCCCCCACTTTATCCCTTTTACTCAGCTTTATTTCTCTTCCTGTGCTTATCACTGTCTGAAGTTTTATCATCTACTTGTTTGTTTATCATCTGTCTCCCTAACTGAAGACAGGGGCTTTTTCTGTTTTGGTCACTGCTCCAGCCCCAGCACCTAGAACAAGATCTGGAACACAACAGGTACTCAGTAAGTCAATTTTTGTGTAAGTAAATCAGTTTAAGCCTTCGAACAATCCTGCAAGGTAGGTATCACTAAAATCGTTAGCTTCGTCAGCATTGCATAAGTCAGGAAGCTCAGAGAAGTCACAGCAAGGCCAGGGCCCGCAGCGTGTGCCCGTCCGTCTGTGCGCCTGCCGGGGCCCCCTCTTTCCCACACCACCCCCTTCGCCCAGCACTGCACTCCTCTCCTCCCATGACTCCAGGCCTCCGCAGAGGCTGCTAGCTCACTGTAGAAAGGAAAGAAACCCAACAATACCCGGGAGAGCCGTTTATAATCCCTGGGCAGGGCAGGGTCGTGTCCTCTGAGGAGCACAACACATCGTTGGTGTCACCAGCTCTTAAAGAACCTCCCTTCCACTTGCTGCCTAGCACGCGGTTGCAGTGCAGAGGGCCAGCCATGCCCAGATCACCCTACGGATAGCAAGAGCAGCTCGACCTCGCCCACTTTGCAAGGAGCACCTGCCCCTCTCCCTCCTGGCCTCTCACTGGGAGCCCTGGAGCAGCGCCCCACACTCCTGGCTTAGTAGGCTCAGCACAGAGGGAGGGGATCCATCTCGCCAGTGCGGGTGCACAGCCGACATGGGCAGCAGGCTGCTCCCAGCACTGTGAAGCCTAGGAACTGGGTAGAGACTCACTCCCGGGTTCCTTCACGTGTACGTGTCCAGGGTTGTGCTTGGCGGAGGCCACAGACAGGGAACGGCAAGGGAGGGGGAGCGAGGGCAGCGCTGCAAGTGTGTGCCTGAGGGGCGGCAGAGACCCAGAGCCCACTTGCTCAAGCAAGCACGGGGTCCCAGAGCTTTGCTAATATTTCTTAATAGTTCAAGAAATATTAAAGCACTTGGGAGATCTGGGCTTGTGTTGAACTCCACCTCTTATAAACTGTGACATTAGGGAAGTCATTTCCTTTGTTAAGTGGTGATAATAAAATAACAGCCGCTCAGAGTACTCCTTACAGTTTAAGATCAAACCCAATAACAAATACTCGAAAGCATCTTAGAAACTCTAAAGTGTCTATAAACACAGGGTTGTGTTACATGTGCCTTTTCTGATTAAAAAAGGAATAATGACATATTATAGAAAACATAATGAATAGAACCAATATATAAAAAGTACAAAGAAGAAAATAAAAGTCTGTAATTCCACTACTCATCATCACTGCTATCACTTTGTAGAGCCCCTTCCATCTTTCACCCAAAGCACATGCGTGCAGATTGCATATGCCCACCTGCCACACACCTGGGTTACACAGACTGCACCCCCAGGGCTTCTTAGAATTTTTACCATTAATTTCATCAGAGTAGTAACCTCAGTCTACACTGGAACTTTGTCATTGTTCTGGATAAATAAGAAGTTTTAGAAACTTACCGTTAACAACTCCTCAATCCTTTACTTAAATAAATATGTAGTTTTCTGCAGCAGGGTACACTGAGAAAAAGCAGATCTGGGCTCTTTTCCTGTTTGCCCATAAAGAGCAGTGTATACCCTGCCAAGAAGCCTCTGCGCCTCAGTTTCCTCATCCATGGGTGGGGAACCTGCGGCCTTCTGACATCAAGGTTGTTCTTTCCTAAGCACCAAAGGAGGCAAGAAAAGCTTCATCTTTTTCTGCTGCACCCCTTTTAATAAAAGGATTTGTTCTGTAAAATTTGGATTCAGTCAAAAGGTCACCCTCAAGGATCCAGAAGGCCACAGGTTCCCCAGACACATAACTTGGGCATTAGACCTGATCTCATTTAGCAAGTTCTAACAACCTAAGGCAAAGTGTTCCTTGAGAGGGTCTGCTAGTCTCTTAGAAGCTAATGGATCATTCCCCTTGCACCCAGCACTTACTAATGAGTCATTCCCATCTACACCAGAGCTAAAGTGGCCCTCAAAGTGGTTTGCTGTTACCCCGACAGATGAGGAGCACTGGTACAACTCCCAGTTCGAGAGTCTCATCCCTGAGGAGTCAGACCCACGTCCTCTCTGAGGCCACCTGGTCCTGTTTTCTCAAAATGAACTCTTGTATCTTCTGCAACTGGATCAGGAAGAGGCTTGTTAAACATGAAGATTCCCAGGAGCCCAGCCCAGAGTCCCCAAAGGGGTGGGACTCAGGAATCTGCATGTTTAACAGCGCCCCACCCGGGTGATTCTAACGCTCTCATAAAGTCTGAGAACTTCGGATCCAGTCCAACCTCTTGTTTTACAGATAGGGAAACTGAGGCTCAAGTTTACAAAGCTGCGAGTGGCCAAGTCAGAGCCATAGGACCAGAACTCTGATTTCTTTCTCAATCTCCTTCCTTCTTTCTCCTCTCCCTCCCTTTCTTCCTTTCTTTCTCTATTTTAAGAACGTAGAGTTTTTTTCCCTTACCACACACAGTTCAGCACGGGGGTTCCAGTTCGTTGGGCAGTTCTGCTCCGCATGGTTATAGTTCCCATTTCTTCTTTGTATTTAAATAGGTTCTAGGTTTTTGCTTTTAAAGTCATAACTCTTTTAAAAATCAGTGATGGGGAAATATGGTTTGAAACATGGTAATGAACAGCCATAATCTTTCATCCACCAGCTGAAGCTAAGATGTATGAAGAGGGAAACAGGTCAGAGTGGGGGAAACTGAGAGAAGTTTTATCCATTTGTTCATGCACGCAGGCATTCATTCATTCATCAAACCATCACCACACATCTCGTGGGTGACTCGAGCTAGGGGAGACAAGAGCACTTAAGACAGGATCCCTGCCTTTGGTGGAAGTCAGCTCATACCACAGCATCACTCTGGCTGCAAGAATGAAACCGAGGAGTTGCTGAGAAAGAGCTGGGGCCACAGCCAGCAGCCCCAATGGAAACAGAACACAGCACCAGCCAGCCATGTCCTCTCGTCTGACCATCCATCGCCCATGGCCTCCCTTTTCTGGGGGAGCAGGATCTGTGGTCCAAACGACACAAAGTGTTTCTATTTGCAGACTGGCTACATCCTTGCTTCAACAACAGAATCCAGGGGAAGGAAGGAAGAAGACTTTTCCTCCGTCCCAGCACATCACTCCCCAGAGTGCTGGGAACACCAGGGAGTCAGCGCGAGGTATCTCTTGACAGACTGGCAGGCTTAGTAGACCACGCAGAGCCAATAAATGTCATCTCCCTGGTCTTTAATACGGTTTTGAATGGGTTCCTACTTAAGTGGTCCTTGAGAAACTCAGAAAATCTGGCTGCACGTGAAAGTTTTATTAAGCAGGATGTTGGGGAAATTGTTGGTGCCGTTTAGCACCCACGACATCATTTTGGCATTAATTTGTTTTGCCCCAGGTGGTCTCCTAGCCATCCTTGTCTTACTCCCCCTTTGCCTCTTTTCTCATCCCAGTGAGCCTTTAAAATCATACACCGTCCTTCAGAGGAACTTGTGCAGCTTTGAGCAGGGTTGTAAACTGGGACTTGTGTAAAAACGGGTCCAGGAAGGTATAACAGAATGATTTAAGCAAACAAAGGCCACTTTATCTTCCAACTTAAATGTCTAAAACATAAAAGAGCATTCTTAAACACACACCAGCTGAGTAAACGGAGAATAAAACTTCCTTTTGAAAATAAACTTTGTCTTCTACGATCAGTTCATTTGTACACCATAGCAAGAGCGTGGCCTGGGCAGGGGGAACCGCACCACTAAGGCAGATCGAGGAGCAGGCATTGCCGGGTGGGTCAGAGTGGGGGAAAGTCGGTGTGGCTTCGGCACACGGGTTGAGGGCATGAGGGGATAAGGCTGAGGAAACTGCTCAGGGTCTGTCTCTCCTCAGACAGTCAGCCCTGAAAGCTCCCAGCTACCTACTTGCAAGAGGCAGAAAACAGAAAACGAGAAAATAATAGCCATGGACATTTACAGCCACTGTTTACTGTGTGTCTCCTAAATGCAGAACACTGTGCTAAGAGATTGCCATCCTTCTCTCACTTGATTTCCCCAAAAAATTATGCTAGAGGACATTATCATTCCCAACTTCACCGATAGATGATCTTGCTGTGGCTAACCAGCTAAGGTGGGATTAAATTCAAACCCACCTCCCACACATTCCAAAGTCTATCTTTTTTTTTTTTTTTTTAACCACATCATGGAAAAGATTGATATAAATGCCTGTGCTGGTGATGACGAGCATCTGTCATGGTTTCCCACACTTATTAGTATATTTTGTCATTGAAAAGTTATTTAATTTAAAAAATATATACAAGAAATACATATTTAATACATTCTCATACAAGCCAAACAATTCAGAGTGAATAGAATGAAAAGTAAAAATTCTCCTTGACATTTACGGTAATTCAAAGTATACATGTAATAAAAGTATATTGGGGCTGGGCTCAGTGGCTCACGCCTGTAATCCCAGCACTTTGGGAGGCTGAGGTGGGAGGATCACTTGAGGTCAGGAGTTCGATACCAGCCTAGGCAACATATCGAGAACCTGTCTCTACAAAAAAAAAAAAAAAAAACCATATAGGAGAAAAATTTTTAAAAAGAAACAAAATCTAATCAAATAGGAAGTAATTTAGAATATCACTTTTCAGTCTTCTCGTTTCTGCACCCGGGTGTTTGTCATGTGATATTACACCAGATGCCTCTGTATGCTGCTTTCCTGCAATTATGCCATGAACATTTTCCACATCATCCACCTGATGATCTTACCCTGGTTGGAGTCAATGGCCGGGTAATATTTAATTGAGAGCCAGAGTTTGCTTACCCATCTCCCTACTGCTGAACATTTAGATCGTTTCTAATTATTTGCTATTATAAAGTGTGTTGCGATTAAATTCTCCATGCGTTTTTTTTTTCTTTCCTTACTTTGGATTACTTCCCTAGCATTCCCAGAAGTGGAATTACTGGGTCAAAGGGTGTGAACATTCTTAAGGCTCTTGATCCATGGTGCCAGACTGTTTTCCAAAAAGATTGAACTGGTTCTCACTATTTGGAAGCTTGCTATTTTCTCTGTGTGAAAGTTCTGGGGAAAGACTTTGTTTAAGGCTTCTTCTGCTGCTGCTCAGCTGAAATCATTACACTTTAATTTTGCTGTTTCATACGGTCTCTTTCAAAGTCTGTTGACAATGTTTGACCATCTGATTACTGGGTGGAAGATTTATATCGGTCTCCCTGTCTCCAGCTCTTCCTGCCTTCAATCTGTTTTGCACACTGCAGCCAGATTCATTCTTTTGGAAACACCACGTGCCCCATGTCACTGCCCTGCTCAGAAACCTGTAGTGGCTCTGTTTCCTCCACTGTTGAGTCCAAACTCCTCTACTAGGCCTTGAAGACCCTCCATAATAGGTTCCCACCCCCTTTCCAATTCAATCTGATCTCCCGCCACCCTCAGCAGAAACCTTCAGCCACTTCCTTCCTAGCCCCTACATTACACTCTGCATTTCCTTTTGATTATGTTTTCACCCACCTAGGATGCTTCCCCTTCCTTCCTACCTAGTCCAAATTCTCTGCTTTCAGGGTGGTTCAGTCCCTTCCAGGCAGTGTGAGAATTTTGCAAACAAGAGCCATGGAAATATGAGAAATGCCTGGAATCAGGAATGCAGACAGAGGAGAAAATAAAGGATGGAAAGCAGAGGGGACGCCATGCATGTCACTGGGGCCGGGAAGACATGGGTGCCCCCACATCAAAGGCAGGGATGGATCGGCAACAGAGATCAGAGCCAAGGCAAGGATCTCTGTTTCTAATGGCCTAAGGAGGGGATCTGTGAGAGAGTAGGATTGTGGGCTGGGGGTAATGAAATAATGATGACAATAATAATTATAGTGTATCAATTATGATTAGCTTCACTTTAAGAAACTAAGACCTAAAAAATAATGGCTTACAAATGAGAAAAATTATATTTTATGAAAAGAAATCTTCAGGAAATCCAGAGCTGGAATGACAGGTCCCTGCTCACCAAGCTCTTTACTTTTCTGCAATGCCATCCCCAGGATGTGGCCCTCCTCCTCATGCTCCGAAAGAGAAGTTGGGGCACCAGCCATCACATCTACAGTTTAGACCAATAATATGCAGAAGGATGATAAAGAGTGTCACCTCCATTTAGGGAGACTTCCCAGCAGTCTCATGCAACGTCTCTGCTCAGAACTCAGCGGCCTCATCACATGGCTGCAACTAACTGCAAGGAAGTTTCTATGTCCAGATAAAAATCAGGGTTCTGTTACTAAAAGAAAAAGGAGAATAGATTGGGGGTATGCAGCTAGCAGTCTCTGCTAGCATTTACTGAGAGTCTATGGTAATCAATTTGTATCTATTATCTTTTAGTTTTTATACCAACTCTACGAGCTAGTACGTAGAGGCGAAGAGAGGAAGACCCGGACTCAAATCCAGAGACTGGACTCTTTTGTTTTTTCATTTTAGGCTTCATGAAAAATTATTTGTCATGATATAAAAACACAAAATAATTGATAAACATCTTTTCCCCCCTCGGCCACACACACACACACACAGTTCACCTTTCAGAGATTAAGTCTTACACTTGGATATCTCACCATGCAGAACTCAGGTCTCGCCTTCAGTGTGTTTATAATTATATTTCTTGATATATTGTAGGTCTCACTTGTGAGGAATGTATTAGACTTTCTCTATAGGTTGTAAACATAAGCAGTTCTCAGTAAGTATTGAAATGATGTCCTAAAGGGAAAGAGTAGTCATTTATTTTTACTGAGAACAGCCAAGGTAAAATAAATAGTTTTCACAAGTGAGAGGTTTACTAAAATAGCTGTCAACACAAAATAGGGTAAGAAAGATGAAATTCTCTATCCCTTGCTTTGTGTTGTGTTTTGGATTGTTACTCCAGTTTTCCTGTAGAACAAATGAACAAAAAATTGCCAGGTAGAGAGGATGGGCAGGTTTGGTAATGCTCATTATGTGATTGGTTAGTATCTGATGCTCGGAAGTATGAACTCTTGGTGGCGTTGGACGAGTATCACAGCCCCAGCTGGGGAAGGAGGGTGAGGGTGAGGGGGTGGGGGTGGGGAGGGCATATCTGATTGAAAAAGGAAAGCTGTTTAGAAAAGGGGTTTCAGGCTGACAGGGATTGCAGATGGCAAAGGAAGACAGTCTAGGGCAGAGACTAATTTAGAAAAATACAGTGGGCTTGGAAATGGGAGGTGGGGTGTCCAACTGGAGTTGAAGTATTTCCAGATAAGGCAGTTTCAGTTTTGTACCATAGGGTACCCTTAGCACCTTCCAAGGCCAAATTTTACCCACGGACTGCAGCTAAAGAACCATCAGACAGAGTAACTGCCAACATCCTGCCATGTGCCCTGCCTTCTGTGCCTGTGTGAGCCTGTGTCATCTGCTTACTGCAGGGAAAGGGATTTTGTACTCTGGAAGGATGACGGAGGCTGGGTGCTGTGGAGGGAGGGAAGCCAGAGAAAACCACAGGGAAAGTCTAGTTCCCAGAACGTAAGCACCTGGAGGGCAGGCCAGGTCAGTTTTGCTCCATGCTGTTTCCCCATGCCAAGTCCAGAGCCTGGCCCAGGGTTCCCTGCACCCACGCCCAGTGAAGACCTGTTGATGAATGAATGAATGAAAGACTATGGCCTCAACACTCATCAGCTAAAAAAGGTAACTGGTTGGGAATGTCAGGAAACATTCTATGGGCAGCAGCCCCGGCCTATTTCATCACACGGTAACTGAGGGTCAGAGCTGGGCACTGGCTACCCCAATGTGCTAAGTCTCTGGCATGGGGTCTGGACTCTTAAATGGCAGAGACAGAGAAGACATAGGGATTGGGTAAGGGAAGGACTTTGTCCTTTCTGTGTCTCTTTTTGCCCTCTTCCCACCATTTATTGAGTCCTTCCTACATACCAGGCATTGTCCTAAGGTACTGCCCGTGTATTATCTCATTGGATCTCCTGAAAGTCCATTATCATCCCCATTTTCCAGATGAAGAAACTGGAACTGAACAAGGTTAAATAACCTGTCCAAGCTACGACAGCTCTTCAGAGGGCAAACAAGATGCCTGCCCAGCCGTCCCTGACCCTCTTCTTAACCAGCCCCCTCCCTGCCTCGCTCTGCTCCAAGCTGTTCCTCATGTTACTCACTCGCTCTCTTGATCGCAAAACTTATTTTGTTTTTCTATCTACTTAACATTTTATTTTGAAATATTTTCAGATGAACAGAAATTTTAAAAAATAGTACCCCAAAGTGCCCGTATACCCTTCATTCACATTCCCCAAATGTTGGCATTTTACTGCCAGGGGTAAATATTGATTATATTTTCTGACTACATTTTTATATTCCCTTGGACTTGAATTTTCATTTGTTTTTCGGTGATCACAGACCCTTTCTGAGGGCAAGGAGAAGCGACGTGGCAGCTGGCTGTGGGCAGCAGGCTGCAGGTCCCACAGAGGAGCCCTGAGCGACTGAGACCGAGGTACTGACTCCAGCACTCCCCCAGAGGACAAGAAGGCCACGCCGTGACTTGCCTGACAGGGAGGCTTCTGAGGAATGTCCCAGACACCAGGCCTTGCAAGATTCATTAGCTGTAAAAGATGTCTAAACAAGGGAAATGCCAGCAATGACAGCCCCTCAGAATAATTCCACCTCTTCCTCCCTTGTGCCATCAGTTCAGCGCAGAAAGTCTTACTGTGAACCTACTATGAGTAGGGTGCCGAATTACATGCTGGGGCAAATGATAACACTATCGATAATGCTGCCTGTATCAGAAAAACGACGGTTGGTCCAAGTGCAGTGGTGTTTACAACTAATTGATCACAACCAGTTACAGATTCCTTTGTTCCTTCTCCACTCCCACTGCTCCACTTGACCAGCCTTAAAAAAAAAAAAAAAAAAGCCGGTCGTGGTGGCTCATGCCTGTAATCCTAGCACTCTGGGAGGAAGAGGCGGGTGGATCGCTCAAGGTCAGGAGTTCAAGACCAGCCTGAGCAAGAGCGAGACCCCATCTCTACTAAAAAATAGAAAGAAATGATCTGGACAACTAAAAATATATACATAAAAATTAGCCGGGCATGGTGGCGCATGCCTAGTCCCAGCTACTCGGGAGGCTGAGGGAGAAGGATCGCTTGAGCCCAGGAGTTTGAGGTTGCTGTGAGCTAGGACGACGCCACGGCACTCTAGCCTGGGCAACAGAGCAAGACTCTGTCTCAAAAAAAAAAAAAAAAAAAAAAGAAAGAAAAAGAAAAACGAGATGGTTGACTAGAAAAGAGAAGACAGTGTTGGTGGGAATTTCCCCACTAGTAGTCAATGAGGGACCCTCATTAGGGGCAAACATCTTACAAGTATTTTGGAAACAAAAATGAGGGGAGAGAGAGAGGGAGGAAGGCAGGAGAAGAGGGGACAAGTTCTCACATGAAAACAAGGCAATCCTGCTCCATTTCCTGCTTAATGCTGGTGGTCCTTGGAAAGGGCGGCGGGGAGGGGCTTGGGAGGAAGGAGGCCCTGTTAGGTGTGGCCAGAAAAACAAGGGGCCAGAACGCTGCGGTTCCAAGGGCAGAACCCAACCTGCAACACAGGTAGAGCCCCACTTCAGCCCCCAAGCAAATGCACAGACTGTGCAGAGAAGGAGGGAGGATTTGGCTAATGCTTTGGGGACAATATTTGCACACACGGCAGAGGAAGGAGCTGATGGAGAGTGAGGAAGAAGCTCTGCCCTCCCAGGATCATGCATTGTACCTATAAGCCTTCCAGGTCCCTCTTCCTTGCTATATTCTCTGTGCCTCCTTCATGCCCAGTTTCGTCCTGTAGACTGTCACTGACTCAAAAAAACCCCAGTGGAGACCTGCTGAGGCTCTCAAGTCGGAGAGATCTGGATTTAGGACCCGACTCTGCTACTAACCAGCTGGGTGGCCACTTAACCTCTTCTGGCCTCAGTTCCTCATCTCTTTCATGAGTCTGATGTGATGATGAAAGCAGGCCACGCGTGTGAAGTGCCCGCCACGTGCCGCTTTCTCCCTGCCCATCGTTTCCAGGTTATGGTTGCAACAGCACGAGACCAAGGAGCCCAAAGATCTGGGTTTGACTCCTCGCTCTGCCACTTAACAACACTGTTGCTTCATACAGGTCACTTAACCTCTCTGAGCTCCAGGTTCCCTGCTTGCAAAAGGGAAATTATACCTACCCTGAGTGAGATAGAGCAGGGAAGTGCCTTGTGTTCAAGCACTTTAGGAGAGTCAGCTGGTGTCCTGCAGCCCTTGCCACCTCCATGGCCCGTTCCTCCCCTCCCCCCAACCCAGCTTGGGAGGAAAGAGCACTGGGTGGGGGAGGGCTAGGAGCTCTGAGCGAGGGTCCCAGCCCCAAGAGGGTCCCAGCCCCTTCATCAGTTTTGGGTCCTCCCAGAGCCTCAGTTTCCTCACATGGAAACTAAAGTGTTTGGACAGAACATCTTCCATGGCCTCTTATACTGTGAGGTCCCACACGGTCACTGCCGAAGGGGTCAGGAGTTTATTTTCCAACAGGAATACAGTCACTGTCGAAGACGTCACTGTTCTGTGCTCAGACACGCGCTGGAGGCATTCTATTATTATGGCTGGGATCATGCACTTCTTAGTTCTGTGTGAGCCTGAGGGTGTCTCCAATACTCAGTTTAGGGTAATTAGTCTCTTTGACCCTTAGCAGGGGAAATGTCTCCAGTTAGGGGGAAATGAAGTTGTCAAACATAGTCCTTAAGGAGAGGGAGATTTATAGGGGATCACGTACAAAAGCGCAGGAATTAAACAAACAAACAAGGAAAGAGCACTTAAAAGCTCAGACCAAACAATATATACCGCACGCTATGTTCAGGCAGGTCAACCAGTGGTCCATGGTCTCCCCAAGCACCACCCAGGCCTAACGGCCCGGACAATTGTTCATCTTCCAAGAAGCCCTTCCCAGAAACCATAGGGTTGCAGGAAGGTAAAGCTTATGACTTCACTGAGGGGAAGAAAGAGCAGCCGCCAGTCCAGCCCTTTGGCGACCGTTTTGTTTTTTAAAACTTGCTTTTTTGTAGCCCAAGGTTTTGGCCCTTCTCTCTGTCCTGCCCTCCTCAGGGCTCCGCTGCTCCCTGGCTGCCCCAGTGACATCGCTCCTCCTGTGCCCCTCCAGTGCCACACCCCCGCTTGGTCCCTTTTAAGGTAGGGTCCCGATAAAATACAGGACAACCAGTTAAATGCGAATGTCAGCTAAACCACATTTTTTTTTAGTATAAGTACATTCCATGCAATATTTAGGATATACTCATACTAAAAAATGCGTGGTTTAACAGAAATTTAAATATAACTTTGGCATTCTGCATTTTTAGTTGCTAACTCCAGGAACCTCCTTTCAGGCCATTTTCACTTGCTGCTATCTCTGCCCAGAACACGCCACCCTGCATTTTCCCTTGGCGGCCTCCTTGTTATTCAGGCTCCACTCAGACATCTCCTCTGTAGAGAGGAGCTCGCTGACCTTCCCTTCCCTTCCCTTCCCAACTTGAAGTAGCCGTCCCGCCCCATAGTGCCTCTCTAGCACGCTTCCCTGTGCGACTTTCTCACTCTGAAATGAGCTTGTTTTCTTGCTTGCTGTTTCTTCCAGCCGGAATGACAGACCTTGCCGCGTTTTTTCCCCGATCACTCTCCATCACCTGCGTATACCTGGCACACAGCAAAATCTAATAAATATTGGTTGAATGAATGAATGGTACGTAGGCTTTAGAATGGTGCTTCACAAGCTTTAATGAAAACCCTAGAGATTTTGTTCAATTTTGTTAAAGTCCAGGTTCGGATTCAGTAGGTTGGGAGCGGGCCCGAGGTTGTGCATTTCTAATAACATCCTAGTAAAGCTGCCTTTAGGAGGGAACACAATTCTCTGCAATGACAGAAATGTTCTGTACCTCCACTGTCCAGTACAGCAGGGACTAGTCGCATGTGCCCACTGAGCACCTGAAATGTGGCTAGTGTGACTGAGGAATTGAATTTTAAATTTTATTGAATTTTAATTAAGTATAAATAGCCACATGTGGCTAGCGGCTATCATATTGGGCAGTATGGCTCTAGAGCAGCGGTTCTTAACCTTGGATGCACATTTCCCCATCCGTCCTCGGCCTCAAATCCTTTGTGAAAAGAGGCAAATGTCTGTCCTTCACTCAGGCAGGCAAGTCCATCCTCTCTCCATAGCTGCCTTTGACGCCCCCTTTCCCAGGCCCTTGTCTGGCCCCATCATCCCCCAGGGAGGAGAGCTCCTTCGACTCCACGCCCTGTTTTCACCATTGATCAATAAAAGGACGGGCCTCTCTCTAGCAGACAGGAAGGAAACCCAAGTTTGAGTGGAAGAGAGTAGCTCAACATGAACGCGCCACTCCCAGGGCGGGGCCTCCCAGTGGAACAGGCCTGCTATTTCCTGCCACACTTGCCCAGAGGGTGCAGACAAGACGGTGACTGGGAGTCTCCACAAGAGTCGACAGGCCTTGCCAGGGCTTCCCGTGGTGTGGCCTGGGTGCCACTGGTGGGCGCCACACAGCTGATTTTAGGTGATCCAAGGGGAAGATTTTAAAGGTTTGATATATATGTATTCAATGTGTATTAAGAAACATGTAGTTCATTAAATCTATAATTTCACAGATACTACTGATATAAAGCTCCTGTCTAATTGATTAAAAAAAAGAAAAAAGGAAGCCTATTTAAAGCAAAATACTATGGAAGTAATAGTATAAGTGGGACTTTGATATGGCAAACACGGTGACGATGGCCTGGGTGCACCCTGGAGAGGTGGGAAGGCCGGAGGTGACAGGGAAGGCTCACGTGAGAACATTCATTCTTATCCATAGCACCTCTTTAAATCGAGACTTACTGCTGCTGACAAGAAGTCCACCGTCTTGGAATAACGGCCAGGAATGAAAACAGCACAGCCTCAAGCCCCCCGGGCCTGCAGCGAGGTCCATCTGAGGGACCAGACTAGCAGCTTCTCTGGCCCTTTCGAGCCCAAGAGGCCAGAGTGAGACCACACTCAGCCCAACACCTCGGCTACTGCCGCAGACGTGCTGAGAGAACCGACCCATCTGAGCCCCACGTCTGAGGGCAGGTCCTGGTGGAGGCCAGAGAGCCTGGTCCCAGCTGTCCAGGGGCAGGATTTCCTCAGTCTCAGCAACTCCTCCTCCTGCCCGGAGCAAGAGCATGGGTGGATTTAGCTCCGAGTGGTTGCTGCCTAAAAGGACACACCTGTATCTATGGGGCAACCCCCAGACACACCCAATTCACACCTTTATTTGTGTAATTGGTACTCAAAACACCCTGGGGAATAGATGATCTGAGACCCCGGGATGGGGTAAAGGATGTGTGGACAGCATCATGGGCTGGCAGTCACGCTCTGAGAATGAATGGGGTTGGGTCCAGTTGTTAGGAATGAGAGTTGCTATCTTTACAGTGGCCCAAGGGAATCTGTGAACACTCCAAAATCCAAGCAAGGTAATCTAGGGGCTCCAGTAAAGGGGAAGTAGTTGTCCCATAGATATAGGTGTGCCCTTTTAGGCCGTAACCACTTAACTTCAGGGAGACCTGACTTGATTGTGGGTGTAACTGAGGAAGCTTAATTGATTAGATTTTGCGGGGCACTAGCAAAAGAAAGAAAGTGCTCAGAACTGGGATCGTGTGTACAAGGCCTCCATGAAGGTATATTCAGAGAGGCAGCTGGGTATTGTGTCTTCAGCATGATGTAGGGGACAAAGTGCCCAGACCCACAACTTGGAGAGGAACTCTGGAGACAGGTAACAACAACAACCACAATCACAACATCAACGACTAACATTAACTGAGTACTTACTAAGTGCCAGGCACCATTTTAAAGCATTTAATCCTTACAACAACCCCAGGAGGTAGGCACTAATGTTACCCTCATTCTACAGATGGGGAAACTGAGGCACGGAGAGGTTACCTGACCTACCCAAAACCACATCTGGACAGTGGACATGGAGATATCTGGGATTCACAGCTGCGTGCTACTGCCATTAAACCATCCAAATGATGCCCATAGTTAAGCTCATGTTCACCAAGCAGCCCCCAAAGGCAATGCTGGTTAAGAGTCAGCTGAGTGGGGTTCAAATCTTGGTTCTGTCCCAGTTAAGTTTCTGAACTGCTTTATGCTTCAGTTCCTCATCGTAAAATGGGGATAATAACTCCTGCCCTGCATGACGTATGAACATGAAATGAGAGGATATACTCAAAGTGCATAGCAGAGTGCATGGCACGTGGGAAGTGGTCACTCATGGATACTGAGCAGCTTAGTTTCCCCTACAGGTAAGTCTTGGGAAGCCTCATAATAACAATGGCTCCTGTTTCCTGGGGGCTTCCCAAGGGCCATGTACTCTGCTAAGAGCTTTGAGTACATCCCATCATTTGCAAGGCAGGCAGGTGTTATCATCCTAATTCAAAACATTTGGATTATGATTTATGCATTTGCTTCTTGCGACTTTAACCATTTCCCCAGACACAAACCTCTTCAGGGTATAGAAACCAAATAGCACCTCCAAGCCTGCAAAGCTGAGGCCCAGCTCCCTGAGGGCTCCATGGGAGTGCCCAGCTAGACCCCCAGACACCAGCCATCTGACACATGAAGCCACCTCTATAGGCTGCCACAGGATATATCTGGGACGCCCTGAAGCTGCTGATCCAACATCAACACTGTGCTTTTCCTTGAAGGATTTCCTTTCCTTTAACAAAATTAGTATTGAATAATAGTAATACATAATCACAGACTGTAAACATCAATGCCTGCTTGATGTGTGGCCTTAACAGGCATTTTCATTTGTATATGTACATTCTTTTTTTTTTTTTGAGACAGAGTCTCACTCTGTCACCCCAGCTAGAGTGCAGTGGCGTCATCATAGCTCACTGCAACCTCAAACTCCTGGGCTCAAGCAATTCTCCTGCCTCAGTCTTCTGAGTAGCTGGGACTACGGGCACGCCACAATGCCCATTAATTTTTCTATTTTTTGTAGAGATGGGGTCTTGTTCTTGCTCAGGCGGGTCTCAAACTCCTGAGCTCAAGCAATCCTTCCACCTCGGTGCTCGGCCTGTACATTTTTTTTTAAACAAAAATGGGATTCTATTTTATGTACTGTTTTTCCTGTATCACTTAACAAATGATATAAATCTTTCCATGTGAGAATACGTGGCTCTCTAGATCATTTTTTTAAAGACTGCATAAAATGCAGCATGATTTTTTTAACTGGTTAAGGAAGATAGAATATTTTTCCATTTTACTCATTTATATTTTGTAATTCTCCAACAGTGAAGATATATTACCTATTAAAAAAGAGATCACAAATGATTTTTTAAAAACTAGTATTAAAAGGTAACGTAACAACACTGTCAATGTAAACACAGCTAGTTTCCCTGTTGTTAATTACTTTCTGGTTCTTGTCCATACACAAAAGCTAAAACAGATATTTTTACCTGCTTATAACCATGCTGAAATACTGCTTTATCACACTGTATCTGAAACATTTGCCCATGTTTCTACAGAGTTCACTTAAAGGCTTGTATAAAGGGGTAGAGAGCATGGTGGTAAGGAAGAGAGTTGGGCTAGTCCATTGGGCAGTTTCTAGGGCAGAGCTCCAGGGACAGACCCCTTAATGGTCTGGCAGAGCCCCTAGACCGCTTCTCAGAATAATACTTTCAAATGTATAAAATAAAGTACGTAGGGTTACAAAAGAAACCAATTACATTGAAATATAGTTACCAAAATAAAAATACACAATATAGTAATAATATATTTGCTTCCTGTGCATTAAGTAACAAGGTCTAACAGTGGATCTAATTTCTATCATAATTTCAAAGTAGTGACATTTCATGACATCTACAACACGATAATGTTATTTGAAAACATCTGTGATTTCTGTTAGTGACAAGTCTAGGTTCACTAATACAACTGCGGTGCATTGCATACATTGGTAATAGAAGGAAATGCTATATTTCATTTGAAGTTAGTGAAGATGTCATTTTTGTTCCCACCCAAGTAGTTCACAGACCTCCTGAATTCTACCAGGGTCAGTGAATTCTAAGTCAACAGAGCCCTGCTCCAGAGAATTTTGACATGTATCAGCCTGGGAAAGGTAAAAGGGAAAAATTATTTCCAAATCTCTTTCCCTCTTTCATTTTGTTCTATCCTCTTCTACCCAAACCACTGGCTAGTCCTTCAGTTCTCATGACTAATGGGATCATTCAGAATCAATTTGGGGTTTCTCCCATCTGTAGCCATCAGCCCAGCCCCCAGCCACTTCCACTCTCTCAACATTTTCCGCACATACGTAGAGAGAAGCCCATCTTGCCATCTTCCAACTGAGCACGTTTCATATTTGCACTAGATTTAACACGCACTCCCCCCTTTCTTCCTTCCTGATAGTTATGAAGTTGTTGAACAAGTCCAGTCAGTTCTGAACGAAGGAAGCTGGATAATCCGCCTACTTATTGGAGGCTGCCTAATCCAAATAGATGTTTTTCATCACTGAAGGTATTTTCTAGGACTCTGCAAATCCAGAGGATCAGTCTCCTTCCTTCACACAAGCATCGGCACTGGATTCATTTCTGAAATCACTGGCACCAACCAGGCTCTGGTTCTTGGCCCAGGTTTCAGAAATTATCTGAGATTGTGCTCTTTTCCTTCCACCAATAATTATATGCATATTGCATTTGTGTGGCCACCTTATGCTTCTCAGAAGCAGTGTTCGCATACAGAATTACTGTTATCCCAGGGCCAGGATGTGGACCCAGAGCTCTGGATTCCTAACTCAATGTGTGTTCCATGACGCCGTGATTCAATTCTAACACAAGATTCCTTAAGTAGTAAATGTGTGTCCCCCTTAGGCAAACATGAAAATCTCACACTCTCCTTTAATACTGTTTGAACATTTAAAATACTTAAAATATTGGGGTTAAAAACAAATCAAATCAATGGGAATTTAAAGAAAAACTGTTTGATTTTTAATAATGATATCTATTTAACTTCAATCATCCTACGGTGATCAAGTTCTCCCAGTTTTAAAAATTTACCTGTGATGTTGCACAAGGGTTTGGTTCCTATGCCATCAATGCTACATGAAATGGTCACATTTAGCCAGACATAATAACAAAATCAAATACTTATTTCTCTAAATGACTTTTAAAGTTAAAAATATGAACTGAGGCCGGGTATGGTGGCTCACACCTATAATCCCAGCACTTTGAGAGGCAGAGGCGGGAGGACGGCTTGAGGCCAGGAGTTCAAGACCAGCTTGGGCAACATAGCAAGACCTTGTCTCTAGAAAAAATTTAAAAAATTAGCTGGGTGTGCACGCCTGTAGTCCCAGCTACTTGGGAAGCTGATGCAGGAGGATCACCCAAGGCTGCAGTGAGCTATGATTGCAAGTGAGTCCTGGGGAGACTGCTTTGTGGTGTTTTGCTTTTTTAATTCTAGAAGCAAAGTATTCCTGGTCTCCAATGTCCTGGAGTTACTCTGACTTGTGTTTTTGTATAGCCTTGTTTTGACCCCCAACCCCACTCCTCTCCCTACACCTCCCCTTCTTGGGGATGGGGCTCTTTGATCTTAGCTCAGGTGGAAACTAGAGGAAATCCTAGATTAGGCTCTGATGGCCAAAGAATGTCTCCCATTCCTGGGAAGGGGCACTCAGCTGGAATGAAATAAGAACATGGATTTTATGTTTATGGAAAAACTTACATTTTGTGATATTTCTGTAAATGTTGAGTAAATATAGGGACTGAGTAGTACAATTTTGATAGAGGAAAACCAAACAGATTCTTAATCATTACAAATGACAATAGGGCTTAGGGTGACCAAATGTCTCAGTTTGCTCAGGACTGAGGGATTTCCCAGGATTTGGGACTTTCAGTGATAAAATAGGGAAACTTCTGGGCAATGGGCATGAGCTGGTCACCCTGGTGGTAAATCATAATAACAACAATGATAATAATAATTTACTGTGTGTCAGGAACTATTCTCAGCACTTTACATTTACTTCTCAACCACTCAATGAGAGGTTCTATATTTATTTCTGTTGTATAAATGAGGAAACCGAGGATCAGATAAGTAACTCACCCAAGGTCCCACAGTCCTGGAGAGTAGAGGTGGGATTGAAACCCAGGTCTGTCTGACTCCTAAATCCATGTTCTTAAACATCTTAATAAATTTTTCCTTCAAATATATATATATATAAATATATATATATATAAAAGTAAACATATATTGGGATTAGGCTCCCAAGGATTATTGTGTTGAATTGGGTGGCTCTGGGCACATATCTAAGACAACTTCCCAAACTTGAATGAGGTTTAGAAAAAATTTTTTTTGACACATTATGCTTAATCATTTTTGTAAATGAAATAGAATGCTCAAAAATAGACATAAATACAAATAGGAATTTACTAAAGATGGGACTTCAGTGGGGGAAAGGTAAATTATTCAATAAATGTTGCTGGGACAATTATGTAGCCATCTGGAAAAAACAATAAAGCTAGATCCCTATTTCACACTTTATACTAAAATAAATTCCGAATGGAGCAAAGGTCTATGTGTAAGAACGAAATCAAAGAAATACTAGAAGGAAGCATGGGAATGGAGAAGATCTAAGTATGATACAAAATTCAGAAGCCCTAAAAGAAAAACTGATAAATTCAGCTACATTTTAAAAAGACTAGCATGGCAAAACAAACAAAGTTAAAATGATAAAACAAATTGGGAGAAATATTTTCGATGCTCACAAACCAAGAACTAATGTCCTTCATGGGTAAATCATTTATACAAATTATAATAAAAAGACCAATAAACACACAATAAAGAAATAATGAGAATCTGAACAGTTAGTTCACAGAAGAGACTGACTCCTAACCACCTGAAAAGATTTTCAGCTTCGCTGGTAATAAAAGAAATGGAAATTCAGACTACGGTAAATCTGTGTCCCAAACACTGGATTGGCAAAGATCAAAAAGTTTGATAACTCTGTACTAGTGGGGTATAAATTGGTACAATCTCTTCAGAGGGTAACTGGCAATATCTATCATAATTTAATACAAATAATAATTTTTGACTTGACAATTCCACAGAAACGGTCACTCAAGTAGGAAAATGATCTGCAAGAATTTTTGTTGCAGCATTTTTGGTAACTGGAAGCAACCTACACATTCATCAAAGGGAACTGGTTAAATAAATTGCATTATGTCCACGTGGTAGAGTGGAATACTATGCAGCCATGGAAAAGAATGAGGAGACACTATCTGTAGGGTAAGAAATTATCTCCAAGATATATTGTTAAGTTAAGAAAACAAAATGCAGAACAATGTGTAAAGTGTGTTACTATTTGCATGTGTATGTCCTGAAGGAAGGTAGATAATATATTATATGTGTGTAAGTATGTTTATAAAGGAATGAAAATCTGTGGAAGAAACTGGTAACAGTGGTTCCTACAGGGAAAGGAGCTAGAGACTTATTTTTATACCTTTTAATATTTGTAATATGTTAATACCTTACTACAATCAATCAATAAACAAACCAACAAATAAATAGAAATTTTAAATATTAAATCTAAGAGAGACCCAGGGCTGGCATCACGAATATGAAACCTATGTACTTGCGAAGGGCCCTGCCCTGGGCTTCATGCTTTGATGTTGCAATCTTGAAATTCTTAGTAATTGTTTAACAAGGAGCCTTTCACTTCCATCTAGCACTGGGTCGTGTAAATTATTTAGCCTGTTCTGGAGAGACCCTTGGTTTATAAGTGCCATCTGAGACTTAGTCCTGATTTAAAATGAGATACTTTGAATACATTTTTATTTTCTTGTGGCCACTGATGACTACATTTAAAAAATAAATATCTCAATGAATATTTGCAATTCAGTGCAAACAAGCAAAATCAAAAATATTTGCCTGATCAGTAAAAGCCACAGACTTGCTGGCAGGAATATCTACCCTCAAATGCCTCACATGATGCAGCATACCTTGTCTAAATTGGAACAGCCATTTACAGCTCTTCAAAAACTACCTGACATGTCAGCTTTCTGTGAAAGGAAGCTTTGCACAACAAAAATGTCATGTGGTTTCTCCCTGCCAAGCAGACTTAAAAAAAAAAAAATCATGGTTCTGTTAAAACATATATGCATGAGATATTTTGCTTTTAGGAATTTTGTTATGATAACCTTGGGAGGCAACAAACAATTAGCGGCACTAGGCGCTCATTCTTACCTGGCCAGGGTTGCTTGGGTCTGCCCATCTCAAGTCCAAATGGTCCTTTCAATTTGGGCAGTTTCAGCTAAGGATGCTTATCTGCAAATGAATGGATTGTGAACATATTTTATTGTAAGGCTAAAATAAGTGCCAGGGACAATACAGCAAAGTGAACCAAAGACTTATCAAAGCATAAGGAGGCAAGAAAGATGCTGCTTAGAAAACAGTGATGTATATTTCTTGTGCATTAGTTTCTTAGCTGTAAAATGGGTGAAATACTTCCTACTTCACAAAGCTATGCCCTGGATTAAATGAGAGAATGGCTGTGTGCATACTTCAAATATTGCTAATTACAAAGGTAGCATCATACATTTTATTATATGAGGATATTATTTGGAGTGGGTATTTGTGTTTTAACTGCCAGTGCTGTCTTGAGTGAGAGGGGACTTCCACAGATAATGCCTACAACACTTAAACCTTTTTTTAAGTTACAAAACTAATACGAGGCCTCACAACACAAAATAAACAAACAGCTCAGAAGGAAATAGGGTGAAAAATGAAAGTCCTCCTTTACCTTCTGCCACAAATCCTACTCCTCTGTTAGCATAATTTGAATTCTTCCAGAAAGTTTTAAAAAACCATCTGAATAACTTAAAATAAAGCCCTTAGAACACGATGGGATACATCACACATACCCCTCAACTTTAGGGAACATCATTGCTTCTCGTGGGAGAAGACCCTCACCACTGAAGCCTTTGCAGAAGCAGAGATGACTCGAACTCCTAATCCTGTTTCATCGAATGAGTTGTCCAATGCCACTCGCTTACTGGCCATTGAGAATATTTACAAGTTGATCATTTAAAAAAGTAGACTCTGCCATTAGAGTAATCCCTGGACAGATTATTGGATATCCCCTTAGGGCATAAAGTCTCAGGGAACAGATACTGGGTAACCCTAATGATTAAGGGAAGTAGTAATCTTGAGTCACCTATTATAATAATAACAATTTTGAAAAGCACTTTCCATGTATCACCTCTTCAATTTTTGCAAAGACCCTATTAGGTAGGTAGCATCATTAGTCCCATTTTAGAGATGAAGGATCTGCGACACAGAGTGGTTCAGTGGCTTGTTACATGCTGGAAGTGGCAGTCTGTGCTGTAAAGCCCCTGGTGGTGGGTGGTCCCCATGCAGGCTTGTGGAAAGCACGAACAGCCACCCTCACAGAAGATCAGTGTTTCTCTATGTCTACCTGTGTCAAAACCCCCAGAGGCTTAAAAATGCAGGTTCCTGAGCTTTATCCCAGACCTATGGAATCAGTAGTATGAAACCCAGGAATCTACACTTAAATTTTATTTTATTTTTTTGCTTTTTATATAACATATACATAACATAAAAATTTACCTTTTTAATTATTTTAAAGTGTACAGTTCAATGACATTAAGTACACTTACATTGCTATGCAACCATAATAACCATCCATCTGCAGAACTTTTTCATCTCCCCAGACTGAAACTCTGTACCCATTAAACAATAACTTCCCATTGCCCTCTCCCCCGAGTCCTTGGTAATCACTATGCTACTTTCCTTCTCTATGATTTTGCCTATTCTAGGAACCTCCAAAAGTGGAGTCATACAATATTTGTTCTTTTGTGTCTGGCTTATTTCACCTAGCATAATGTTTTCAAGGTTCATCTATGACATAGCATGTATCAGAATTTCATTCCTTTTTTAAGGCTAAATAATATTCTATTGTATGCGTATCCTACATTCTGTTTATCTATTCATCTGTTGATGGACATTGGGTGGCTTCCACCTTTTGGCTATTGTGAATAATGCTGCTATGAACACAGATGTATAAATATCTATTTAACTCCCTGCTTTCAATTCTTTTGGGTATATACCTACAAGTGGAATTGCTAGATCATATGGCGATTCTATGTTTAATTTTTTTTTCTCTAATCGACAGGATACAGATGTCCATCTATGTTTAGTTTTTCGAGGAATCACCACATTGTGTTGCTCAGTGTCTGCATCATTTTACATTCTCACCAGCAACATACAAAGGTTCCAATGTTTCCACATCCTTGCTAACACTTATTATTATTATTTTTTATAATAGCCATGCTGATGGGTATGAAGTGGTGGAATCTGGTCTTTTAACATGAGCCCCCACATGGTTTTTATTTATACCAAAGTTTGAGAATTGCTACTCCTTAGAAATCTCATCAGCAGGAAGAGAAGGAGCGGTGAGCCTCCTAAGTCTGAGAAGCACAGCAAGGATTTAGCTACAAGTATCATCAGTAATAGACTGAGAATGTTTGACTTATTCCCTCTATGCCTCCAAATAAAAAGTTTTTTAAAAAGGAGTGGTAATAAACTACCAATTTAAATGGTCTTAAGTTTAAGTCAATGGTCTTAAATCTACCAATGAAAAAGTTGGTAGATTAAGAGAAACAGGGATACTGTTTCTCATCTTAGCAGTCACCCTGAATCGGGTCAAAGCAAGGAAAAACGTGCTTCAAACCAAAGAACTCCCCACAGCAGCCTCGGTCAATACTTTGAAACAACAAATAACATTTAGCAGCACAAAGGAAAAAAGGAGTTCCTTTCTGGGAATGTCTGGCTGGGTAAGTATAGAGGCTCTGCTGCCACAGAAGAGGTGAATTGATGCCAGTTAAGGCAGAGAAGAGGAAAGGAGGCAAGTGACAGGAGACGCATAAAAGGGTGGCTCTGTGAGCCTGTGACCTTGGGTTTCCCTCCACCTGAAAGCTTCTGTAATACTTACGTTTATATTCATCTAGTTTTTGGATGGGAAGATGTGCTGGTAAAGAAGGGGAAACAGGACCCAGGCTTTCAAGTGGTGAAAGTGTGCCCCCTAGTGGTCGTTCCCTACAACATTCAAGTCATTAAAGATTCCCAGGTGAGGCGTGCAATGAGCCGGTGGAGGGGTTGATGACTCAGCCTTTACTTAATTCATTACGGTTGTCTGGAATGGGGAGAATTTTGAAAATATCTCCCTCAACCCTATTTCCTGTGGTGATCTGGATGCTGGCAGTGCTTTCTGTAATGACATCTTCATTTCTTGAGTGCTTGCTTAGCACACCACGTTCCCCCACACGCACTGACAGGTAGATTTTATTACTGGTGCTATTATTATTACTATTCCCATTTAATGGGGGAAGGAATGGAGGCTCAGAGGGTTAAGTGACTTTTCCAAGCCCATGTGCTCCACTCTCGAACCGTAGCTCCTCTCAACATGTAAGCAGATAATAACAGAATGGAAAGAAGCAATAAGATTATTGGAAGGAAAATCCAAGCCTCTTTGAGTTTTCTGCCATGGCAAGAAGGAAGCAGAGATATAGACTGGAAAATAACTTGGTGTATTTTTTTTATACTGTACAAAAGGCTTTACCACAGTATGAAGAATTAAGCAGCAGATCTCTCATCTTTAGAGTCTGATGTAGCACGGAGTAACTTCTTTCTCTACCAGCGTCCCCAGAGGCCACATGAGAGACATGCTCAGTAGATGGACCACAGCCCAGCCCTGGCTGCCACTTCGGTGTCTACAACATGTGGCGCTGGGGCCTTCAACCCCGCAGGCCCGCAGTGAGAACTTACCTGCTGTTGTTGTCTAATCTATGGGGAATCCCTCCTTTTCTTCCTTTATAAAAATACTGGATTGGACTCTGAGAGTGACCTTTAAATCTAAGGCCGAATGTAATCTCCCCAAGTCTAAAAGGCAACACTCCCTCCCTGCAACACACAAACAATTTAACATTTTACAGTCAGGAGGTATCTTACAATCAATCTCAAAAGAAACGTTCCTGCCACCACTTCCTCTGCCCCAGCCTTCTGAATTGGTATTAAATTGGTGGCATTTTTGAAGAAACCATCGGTCCCCTCAAAGCCAGGGAGAGGGGAAAAAAAGAATGCCTGGGAGGAATCGGGCTGGCTTTCCAACTGACTTGGACCCCATGACCCTCTTGACTGTTCACCCAAGTCCTGAGCCCAGGCTGAAGCCTTTAAGTATGAAAAGGACTCTCCATGAGATGCACCAAAATGCACACTTAGGAGCATGCAACAGCAATTCCACTCCTCCCTATGATATCTCTCAAGACAACTGGAAACATGTTTTCACACAAAAGCTTGTTCACACCTATGTTCATAGGACCATTATTCAAAATTGTCAGAAAGCAGAAACAAATGAAATGGCCACCAACTGATGGATGGATGAACAAAATGTGGCATATCCATGCAACGGAATACTATTTGGCTATAAGAAGGAATGAAGCACTGACACATGCCACAAAATGGATGAGCCTTGAAAACATGCTAAGTGAAAGAAGCCAGTCACAAATGCCACACACCGTATGATTCTATTTATGTGGAATGTCCCCAGTCGGCAAATCCATAGAGATAGAAAGCAGATTCATGGCTGTCAGGGGCCAGGGAAAGAGTAGAAAGGGAACTGTTAATGAATATGGGGTTTCTTTTTGGAGTGACAGAAATATTCTGGATTGTTTCTATCTAGAAATAATTAGTGAAGTAGTAGTGATCGTACAACTCTGTGAACATACTAAAAATCACTAAACTGTACAATTTAAAAGGGTAAATTTTAGGGTATATGAATTGTATCTCAATTTAAAAATTTAGAAGACACAAAAAGAGCTGTCTAAATAATTGTATATAAGTTAATACCTCAATAAAAATAATAATAAAAGAGGAGAGGGCTTTAGTAACTTCCTCTTTTTTTTTTTCCTCAGATATATTTTATTGTCACTTCAAGTCAGTAGCAGAACTGGAAAACTTCCTCTTTGACTCTGGAAAGCTAGTCAGGAAACACCTGTTTGCCCAAAGGATGGGTATTTCTGGTTCCAATGGGGAGACCTGCAGGGACTGGGGACATCTCACACTATATCTCAAGGCATCTGACATCCCCAGGTCCTAAGGGAGCATACTTAGGGACACACGAATCCATCCTAACACACCCGAAGGGCTGTCACGTGACAGCGGGATTGGGCTTCTGAGTGACTCCAGGGGAAGAAATAGGACCAGTGGATGCAGTGACAAGACAGCACCATCTGGTCAATAAGAAGAAAGAGTCCCGAGGGGCTACAGCTGTCCAGATATGGTGCTGGTCACCCCATGCGTGAGTACAAGGGCTCTAGGTCCAGCCAGTCCTGGCTTCAAACCCTGACCTACTACTTAGTAGCTGTGTGACCTTGGGTAATGCATTAAGATCTCTGGCCTCATTTTCCCTAGTTAAAAAAAAAAAATGGACTATTAATCTGAGGATTATATGAAATAATATAAATAAAGCACTTAGTAGCTCTATCATATATTAATGGTAGCTGTTGCCAACTGACCTGAACAAATTTAATTATGTACAAACCCTTAGGTTATTTTTTGGTACATATAGGTAGCTCCCAAACATTATGGGTTGTTGAGGGATAGCTACTCCCGCTACAACTTCACACAAGTTTCAGGTTAATATCTGCCACATTTTAGACATTTTTAGACACACTTTTATTAGCCAGTAGATGTAAAAATTATCTGTTTTGAAAGCTGATTACAGCTCTGTCCATTTGGGTGCTCTAAACATGCCTTGCATGAAAGGTTCGCTTGAGGGGGACCCCTTAATCTAGAGGAAGGATTAGGTGAACCTTCAGGCTTTGTGTAACTCAAATCCTTTGACGTCATGACTGGACACAGGACCGTTTCAGAATCTATCTTCAGGTACCATCAGAAAGGTGGACTGAATGGGGCCCAGCAGATTCTTTTATCTTACCATGCAAGGGCAGGGAACAACTGTAGACTATTCTAGCCAATATGCATATCTCGGATACCACTGATTTTAATGATGAGAACTCATTTCTTTTTTTTTCCTAGTTGATTTGGTAGGTGAGTAACTACTAGTACACGCTCCTTAGAGGATTCTGAATTCCAAGGCCATCTTCTGGCTGAGAACTCATTTCTAACTGGGCTTATTAAGAAGCCACATCTTTCCCCCAGTGAAAACCTATCTAATGATTTATTACGCTTATTACAATGCTCTGGTGCTAATGAGAAACAATAAAAGCCCTTGTATTAGCAGTTTGATTAAACGTTTGATTCAATGGTAGCTGATCATGCTTGCGTCATATACAATCTTTGATTCAAGGGCTGACCCCCGGGAGCACAGTTTAAATGAACGCGTACGTACTATCACAGTAAACCACAGACTTCAAGAGCTGACTGCATTTTTCCAGTGCTCGGGCACTTCTGAAACAGCAACTTGCTTTTAGCAGGAGCTGAACACCTAGACTCAGAGCCCATTGACATGCGGAAGTCCTGCTATGAGCCAGTCATTCTTTCAGTCCATCAGCTCATTTAAGTCTCACCACAGCCCTTTGAGGTGCAGACTCTGACCTACTTTACTGATGAGGAAACTAAGGTTCAGAATGGTTAAGTTATTTGCCTAAAGCTGTAGGATATTTGGCAGAAAGAAAGTGAAGAAAAAAGAAATGAGAATCTCTCCGTAAATGCAGCATCTCACTTTAGGTGAGGAGCAAAAATGAGACTAAGTGTGGCCATGGAGCCTGCCCCTAGTAACGAGGTTCATTTATCCTCCCATGTCATTCCAGTGCATCTAATTTACCTCCATTTGAGTGTTAATTTCAGGCTTTCAATTGACTGCAGAGAGGTGCACTCTCTCCCCGCGGTCCAGCTGAGGACCTCTAGGCCTGTCCACACTGCCTGGCCGTGCCCAGTCCCAGACCACCTCCATCTAGAATTACAGCAAGCCAAGGGCTAGGGTTACTGCACTCAGCACAGGAAGGCCCCTCATTCCAGCCTTTTAAAGCCGAAGGCTAATCACTCATCACTCGCCAGTTGGCCGGTGTATTTGGAACTCGCTTTGTTTCTGCAAGGGCTGAAAACAAGCAAAGGGTAAGGGGCCATCAGGGATGGAACAGGCTGAGCAGGGCCGGGAGATGTGAGTGACAGGGGAATTTGGAGAGCTGATATTCCCAGGGTGTCTGACTCAAGGACAGTCATGAGAGTCTCCACAACTGGTACCATGCTGGTGACGAAGGGCCTGCATGCACTGTCCCCAACTGGGATTCCTGAGGGCCTAACATGTGCAAGGCATTTGTTAATGGGAACTTCAACACAGTCTCTGTCTTTGAGGGGAGACTCGTAGTGGGGAGATAAAGGAGGGGTCCCCAAGTTTACCCCCATCGACCTGTTCCTCCCCATCTCCTGCTCATCTTCATATATTTCCAGTGTCCATGAAAGATACCCCCATTCACCTTCTCACAAGTCTGAGAACCTGGGAATCATCCCGGAGTCTCCCCTCTCCTCGATCTCTGGCATCAGATCAGCTCTCACATCCTACACATGCGGGCTACTTTGCTTTCCCACTTCCAGGACCCCGATTCAATATTTCATTGTCTCTCATTTGGACTATTGCAAAAGCCTCCCCACTAGTTTCCCTGATCCAGCACCAGCCCCTTACCCCGCCCCCCACCTCCACCCCACGGTCAGAATGATCTCTCTACAGCGCACCCCAACCATGCTAGAACTCTCCTGCAGCTTCCCATCACCTGCCACATAGAGCTGAAACCACCTATTCATTTTGTCACTCTTTCAATGAATATTCGATGGGCACTTTCTCTGTCCCAGGCACCAGGCCAGGATTCAGTACACAGGAGTCAACAAAACAGACATGGTCTTTGCCCTCAGGAAGTTTTCAGTCTAGTGGGGGAGACAAACAAAACAAGTGAACAAGAAAACATAATATCACATTGTGATACGAGCTGCCAAGTGGAAGACCTGGGAGCTGGCACAGACAGTAACAGTGTCACCTACTTACGACCAGACGCTCAGGGAAGGCACGTCCGAGAACCGAAGGACAAGCAGGAGGTAGCGGATGAAGAATGGGCGCAGCGGAAAAGAGCGTGCTGTGTCTGAGAAACAGAACTGGGGTCGTGTGTCTGCACAGTGGAGGGCAGGGGAGAGGCACGGAGAGTGTGGGGACATAGGTGGGGTGGCCCACGCCTTGTAGGCCATGGGAAGAGCTTGGGTTTCATCCTCAGGAAACAGGACAGTCACTGAAGGCTTTTAAACAGGTAAATAACTCAGTCTGGCTTAAATTTTTAGGACATCACTTCGGTGACTGCATGAGGAACGGGTCAGAGGGATGCCAGAGCAGAAGTCATGTTATGTGCTAAGTCAAGTCTCCTAAAATTCACATGTTGAAGTCTGAATGCCCAGTACCTCAGAATGGGACTGTATTTGGAGTCTTAAAGGCGTAAGTCAAAATGAGGTCATTAGGATGGGCCCTGACCCAATATGACCGGTGTCCTTAAGAGAAGACGCAATCAGGACAGAGACACATACAGAGGGAAGACCATGTTAAGACACGGGGAAGCGGGTACAGTGGCTTGCGCCTGAATCTCAGCACTTTGGGAGGCCAAGGTAGGAGGATCGCTTGAGCCCAGGAGTTTGAGGTTGCAATGAGCTATGATTGCACCACTGCACTCCAGCCTGGGCAATAGAAAATAAATATCTGTTGTTGAAGCCACCCAGTCTGTGGTACTTTGTTATGACACCCCTAGCAAACACATATAAATGAGATGTCTAGTTAAAAGGCCATTAAAGGCCGGGTGCGGTGGCTCACGCCTGTAATCCTAGCACTCTGGGAGGCCGAGGCGGGCGGATTGTTTGAGCTCAGGAGTTCGAGACCAGCCTGAGCAAGAGCAAGACCCCGTCTCTACTAAAAAAAGAGAAAGAAATTATCTGGACAACTAAGAACATATATATAAAAAATTAGCCGGGCATGGTGGCGCATGCCTGTAGTCCCAGCTACTCGGGAGGCTGAGGCAGTAGGATCACTTGAGCCCAGGAGTTTGAGGTTGCTGTGAGCTAAGCTAACGCCACGGCACTCACTCTAGCCAGGGCAACAGAGTGAGTCTCTGTCTCAAAAAAAAAAAAAAAAAAGGCCATTAAAGAAGCCAGGCTGGGAGAAAGATGATGTGGCTCTTTCCAGAGGGGAAGAAAAGGTGATGGGTTCCAGAGAGAGTTCAAAGTACCATTTATATCACCAGGTGGTGGACCAGATGTGGGGTGGCGGAGACGAAGGGACCAGGAGGATGCCCAGGTCTGCCCCGTGTGACCGGGTGATGGTGGTGCCCTTTACTGAGGTGGGAAAGGAGCCGGGAGAAGCAGGGGTGGCAAGGGAAGGCAGGCTCCTGCCGTGACCTCCGTGGACTTCCGTGTTCTCCCCGACAACTACGATAACAAATCAAATTAAACAACCCAATATAAGACTCTTAAAAAATTATCAGACTTTATGTTTTAGAATGCTTTTAGATTCACAGAAAAATTGAGCAGATAGTAGAGTTCTCATATACTCCTCTGCACAGTTTCCCATATTATTCCAACATATGTTTCTAAAATTATTTTTTAATTAGAAAATAAAATTTGTATATATTTATGATGTATGACATGTTTTGATATATATATATATATATCTTGTGCAATGGCTAAGTCAAGCTAATTTTAACATATCCATTATCTCACATACTTATCATTTATTTGTTACAAGAACACTTAAAATCTACCCTCTTCGTAAATTTCGAGTATACAATACATTCTTATCAACTACAGTCACCATGTGGTACAACAGATCTCTTGAACTTACTCCTCTTGTTTAACTGAAATTTTGTATCCTTTGACCAACATCTCCACACCCTCTCCCCCAGCCCATGGTAACCACCATTCCATTATCTGCTTCTATGAGTTCGACTGTTTTAGATTCCACATATAGGTGAAATCATGTAGTGTTTGTCTTTCTGTCCAACGTAAGTCTTAAAGCCAAAGGAAACTGTCGTAGAGTCAAAACAAAACGTCTGCATTTCTACCTGTTTCTCCTCAACACAGAGAGATGGTGTCCACGTGGGTAAGGTATGTAGCGACGCAGCAGGTAAGCACGACTCACCCCTTCCTCCCTCCTCAGCCCCCTCCACTATCTTCCCCCCCTTGCCTTTCACAAGCCCAGTTTTCCTTTTCTTCACTCGGCCTGGCTAACTCCTTCCTCTTCATGCCTCAAGACATGGCTCAAGTGTCACCTCTTCTCAGAAGTCTGTCCTAACCCTTCCTGTTGGACCAACAGCACCACCAGTTATCACTTCTCATCGCAGAGGGACGGAAATGTTCTTTATGAATCTGTCCTCTGGCCCACCCCACAATGACACTATACCCCGCTGGAGGGTGGGGACCCTGGCTAATTGTGTCTCTATTCCTAGCACCCAGCTCTGTGCTTGGCTATAGTAAATGACCCATAAATATTTTTTCAACTGTACAGAAAGTGACAGATGCCACTAAAAAAAAAGAAAAAGAAAAGAAAAGAAAGAAAGAACAAAGCGCTCTGGGAATTTAGGACTTAAACTGAGAGCCAGTCAGCAAGACTGCCTGCTAATTGCAGACCCAGCCTACCGGGGAAGAGGACTCACATGGCTTATTGCAGGAGAAGGTACTTAGAGGAGGCAGAAAGGCGCCCAGTAACAGGAGCAGCTGTTTGCGGCAAGCTGTTGTCTAACACGTCAGTGAGCGAGGCCTGGGTATGTGCCAAGCGCTGAAGGGAAAACACATCATCTTCTCTGTGGATGGCCCATATCCCTGACCCTCCATTAGAGTGACCTATTGTGTGTGAGTGTAATTTGACATGAAATCTATAGATGTTTGGATTGAATCTGATTTTGTCCACTCAGTAAATGAGTGTTGGTTAAATGATCTATCTTCTCCCTGAAGGTTGTAAATTCAATTTAACTGGTGACTGGGTCTTATTAAGCTGTTTGAATTCTTGTAGCTCCTACGGAAAAGGACATGATATATCCCGAGCTATATATGTGTTGTGTTTGACAAATCGGTTCTACTTGAAAGTTTTGCCATGAACTGGCTGTGTGACTTTGGAGAAATCATGTAACTTCTCTGGACTCCATTTTCTTTCTGGTGGGGGTGGGGTGGGGGGGGTAGGATGGGGAGGGGGCATAGCTTGGAAACAGAGCAAGGGGCCTGGGTTAAAGAATCCACCTTGAACGTTCTACGACGCTAAACCTCCCTTGCTGCTGGTGTGCCGAGCAGGACTGATGCTAATAATCGGATAAGTGCCTCCTTGCAGGCCAACATCCCCTTCCCTAGTATCGTACAAACCGTGGTAGGGGAAATTTTTTCTATCAAAGATCACCGATGCACAGAAAAAAATCCTAATGGTTTATATACAAATAAAAAAGCAATTTCATAGAGTTGCTATTTTATGAGAGAATTACGGCTGGTTCAAGTCATCTGATTTTTAAATATAAATAACAAAATACATAAAGCTATTGAATATTCTTTAATTTTTAAATGTATTGTAAGTTCAGTGGATAAAAGCAGAAGAGAGAGAAAGGGACAGGAGAGAGAAAGGAATGACAAATAGAGATTTTTAAGAGGAATATGGATACACACAGAGGGAGAGGGGCGAGAGGGAAGAGAGATGGGGAGAGAAGACGAGAGGACAGAGACGTGGAAGCCGAGCGAGACTAACACAGGGAGGCAGAAGGAAAGAGGGTCTAACACGCCCCTGCCCGCCCTGCCACTCACCGGGGCTGCCATTTTCACCGGTGTACTTGGTTCTTACTTGCCCTCAAAGTGCAAGTCTCAGATCCCTCACCGTCCACAGCCTATGTCTTCATCTGTAAGTCACTTCTTTCAGTGATGGAGGATTAAATCCACTGTAGGAATTATGGTCAGTTAAAGGTTAAGGGAAGAATTTTTTTTTAGGCTGTAGGGCCAGTGACAAGAGCAATATTTGCCACATGCCTAAGAAAATCAAGCAGTCCAAGGGCTGGGTTTTCCTCCCCAAGTAGAGGCCAAGCCACCATTTATTGAAGAATTTTTCTTAAAACAGTGATTGTTTGGTGTCCTTTAAATGTAGCCAGAATACCCATTTCGTGTCATCTCATGCAAGAAGTAGAGAGAAAGAGTAATAGATGCATGTGGCATCAAAACTGCCATGTTTGGTTGTGTGAGTTGCTCACTGAACAAGAATGCCCAGCCCAAGAAAAACCCATATCCACCGACCAAGCCAAGAACGTGGCAAAAGCCATGTCCACTTGGAGAAAATCATGCCTTTTTCTAATTCTTTCAAAGGTGCCAGTGGTTCTACGTGACCCAGCACCCAATCAGAGCAGTTTGCTTATTTATCTAAAGGAACACTCTGATACTGTGGATGGCTCTGGAGGCTTGATCTGCACATGGGCTCTGGTGCCCCAAGATGGCAATGGAAGAGGAGGATGAACTACCTTAAACATCACCCCATTTTACATGTGTTCTCTGGCTTCATCCTCATCACATCCCTGTAGGGTAAGTGAGGCAGACATTCACTGTGTTTTCAGATGAGGATACTATTGCTCAGAGAGATTAAGAGACCTACTCAAGGTCACATAAAGTAAGTAAAATTTGGAACTTAGTACAATACTAGGCATAGATGTGTGTCTAGGAACAAAGGACTATGGAAGCTAACAATAGGCATCAGCTATATAGACTCTGAGTCATGTTCTTGCTGACTCCCTGAAAAGGAATCTGGGGCTATTGCCAAGTCCCTCTCCTATCTGATCTTGGTCACTGTCAGGCATGAGTGGGTCTTCCTTAAAGGACTAGCGGGAGTGGGGGACCCAGAGAACCCATGAATTTCCTCAAGGAACTGTCCAAGAAGCCTGGGAGACTTGTACACTTTTTTTTTTTTTTTTTTTTTTGAGACAGAGTCTCACTGTGTTGCCCGGGCTAGAGTGCCGTGGCGTCAGCCTAGCTCACAGCAACCTCCAACTCCTGGGCTCAAGTGATCCTTCTGCCTCAGCCTCCTGAGTAGCTGGGATTACAGGCATGCGCCACCATGCCCTGCTAATTTTTTCTATATATTTTTAGCTGTCCAATTAATTTCTTTCTATTTTTGGTAGAGATGGGGTCTCACTCTTGCTCTGGTCTCGAACTCCTGAGCTCAAATGATCCACCCGCCTCGGCCTCCCAGAGTGCTAGGATTACAGGCGTGAGCCACCGCATCGGGCTGACTTGTGCCCTTTTGAAGCTTCAGTCTATATGGCCTTGGGTCCTTGGCCAACACCAGAGGGTGCTGACAGAGGTCCGGAGACAGTGCCAGAAAGAGTTGTGCGTCCCCTCGTGGCCACTAGAGGGCGCAGGCAGGGCATTTGACTGCTTCTCAGCACTCAGGGGATGCTAAACAGTTGGGATCATTGAGTCAAGGTATGGGGGCCGAGAGACATCACCAAGAGCAGCTATTGAGCAGGAAATGGGCATTCAGTTGAAGCGGCTGACAGTCAGTGTGTCTCAAAGAGTTTTCTGGAGAAGGTAAATAGATCAGTTCAATCTCCTATTCTGATACTAGCTGTGTGACCTTGAGCAAGTTGCTTCATCTCTCTGAGTCTGTTTTCTCATCTGTAAAATGGAGGGAGCTACTATGATCTGAAGTTCTAGAGTTGCTGTGAGCCTTCTAGAATATCTAGTATACTACCTGGTATTTTAAGCAGTTGGACTAAGGTTTCTTATTATAAAACCCCACCATGTTTCTGGGCCAAAGGAGATCCCGAGAGGGCATTTGAGTCCTGAAGAAAGCCCCTGAAGAGATTCTGAATTGCAACTTCCTGGTGGAGGCTGTGTTCCTCCCAAATAGTCACACGTTTAATTGAAATGTGTATGTTCACAACCTCAGAGGTATTTTGGGTTTACATTCCGAAGAGCACCGTGTACAACATTAAACACAAGTTGGGGGCATGCAGAGTGCAGAGCTGAGAGGGGATGTGGGAGAGGAAACTTGCCAGAGAGGAGGAAGGGCTGGGGAAAGGTGCAGGGACAGAAACTTGGAAAGAGGGAGGTAATGAAATATAGTGGGGGAAAAACTGGACTGGACTTCAGAAGATGCAGGCCACTATGAGGCCAGGTAAGCTGGGGGCAGATGTTCTTTCTGGAATCATTTTCTCGTCTTTAAAATGGGGAAGTCAGATGGATCTCTTCTCGCTCTGACATTCTCTCATTCCACCTAGGGAAGCAGGAAAGGAATCCCAAAGGAGTCAGAAACATAGGACAATGCCAACATTTGCTCCAAGTCATGTCTGCTATTGTTGATTCTTTACTTGAACATCCAGCCCATGCTGGGCACAGTACTGCGGTGCTGAAAGAAAGCTAGGTGAGCAAGACAAGGGTGCAAGAAACAGACAAGGAACCCTGGGTCTGTCTTCTTTTTTTTTTTTTTTTTTTTTGAGACAGAGTCTCACTCTCGCCTGGGGTGAGTGCCGTGGCATCAGCCTAGCTCACAGCAACCTCAAACTCCTGGGCTCAAGCAATCCTACTGTCTCAGCCTCCCGAGTAGCTGGGACTACAGGCATGTGCCACCATGCCCGGCTAATTTTTTCTATATATTTTTAGCTGTCCAATTAATTTCTTTCTATTTTTTTTTGGTAGAGACGGGGTCTCACTCTTGCTCAGGCTGGTCTCGAACTCCTGAGCTCAGAACGATCCTCCCGCCTCGGCCTCCCAGAGTGCTAGGATTACAGGCGTGAGCCACCACGCCCGACCCTGTCTTCTTTATTGAATCCCTAAAGTGTCTTTTGTTTGCTGAACCTGTGCACAATTCCAATCAGACTATAAGTTCTGCCATGTTTATAATATTAGTAATATTAAGAATAATATACTTTATATTGCACTTAATCTTTCTGCTAAATCTAATCTTTTTCTGCTAAATCATTTCATTTATATCCATCTCTGAGAACAATACAAAGGAAGCATAAAACATGATCCTTGAGTGGGTGAGGTGGCTCATGCCCTAATCCCAGCACTTTGGGAGGGTGAGGTGGGAGGATCACTTGAGGCCAGGAGTTCCAGACCAGCCTGGACAACACAGTAAGACCCTGTCTCTACAAAAACATTAAAAAATTAACCAGGTATGGTGGCATCCGCCTGTAGTCCCAGCTACTCAGAAGGTTGAGGCAGGAGGACGAGGCTGAAGCAGGAGGATGGCTTGAGCCCAGGAGTTTGAGATTACAATGAGCTATGATCATACCACTGCATCCCAGCCTGGGTGATGAAGGAAGACCCTGTTTCTTAAAAAAAGAGAGAGAGAGAGAGAGAGAGAGAGAGAGAGAGAGAGAGAGAGAGAGAGAGAGAGAGAGAGATCCTTACCCTCAAGAAGCCTACTTTCTAATTGTGAATGGAAATAATGAGACAACAAACAAGATTATTTGGATCAAGGTCTACATTTTGCAGGCGAGGCCATTCCATCCACATTCAGAAAATGTATGATTGCTATAGGCTTTGCTGGCTGGAAAAGACTTCATGATCAGGAAGGACTTGATCTGAAGGCAGGAGGAGTTAGACTGGGAAGAGCTGAGAGGTTTCTCCAGGAATGAACACGGTAGAGAAAGGAGTGGGGGGGAGAGGGACAGTAAGGATAGCACGTAGAGCATCAAAAAAATAACAAGAAATTTGGCTGACTAGGCAAAGTAATGGGGGTTCACTAGTGGTCTTGAGTGTATATTTGATCCTATGCACACTTGAGGAGCCACCCTATGGTTGAAAAACTGCACGTACCTTTGAGTAAGAGGCATTTGGGGAAAATGAATCTGGTGTCTGTATAAGGACGGTATTTATCAGAGATACACCTGAGCCAAGGGGACAAGTTAGAAGGCTGTTACAATAAAGTGCTTAGGCTTTAGAATCAGGTAGAGCTTGATTTGGACCCTAGATTCTGTCACTCCAGAGCTGGGTATCATTGAACAAGGTGTTTATAGTCTCAAAATTTGATTTCTCAATCTGTAACATGGTGATCATGGCACTTACTTCTCAGGATGGTTCTAGAATGAAATGTGTCAGGATATGCAGAGCCCAGTGCCTAAAATGCTCAGTCAGTGTTACTTCTCCCATTTCTTCTGCTCTAAGTGAAGAGAGACACTCAGGGAAATAATTTGACTGACGGGTTCCAAACCACGGGAAGAAAGCAGGGCAAGGCGATGCCGTTGGCAGAAGTTGAATGTGAGTAGTTTCAGGGAGTGGTGATGAACTTGAGATGACAATGGTACGTACAGACAGAATGACATTAGAAGGAAACCAAGACTAAAGCTGTAGATTCAGGGGCCTTTCATATAAAAGTGACAGTTGACCCTGTATAATGAGTAGCTTTAGGACAGCAAGAGTACAGAAAAGTCACTGAGACTTGGAGGGTTCCATTAAAGCAGGGACAGAGAAGGAAGACTGAGTAGCTTCTCTTCGTGAAAGGAAATGATCAGGGAAGTACGGAGTGTCAAAGCCACAGTAAGACTTTGCAGGAAAAAAAACATCTTTGTGACAAACGCTGAAGAGAAGTAATAAAGGACAATCCTGAGGAGAAGCCATTTGACCAATGCTGACCTCAAAGAATGAGCCTTAGATAATCAGAGGATCAGGACAATGACCCTCAGCAGAGCTGGAGAGGGGACTCGGCATGGGGCAGAGTTGAACCAGATGACCACAAAGGCAACTTCCAACTGGACATCAATATCCACCACTTGGGAAGTAAGCGTCAGTCAGGCTGGGAAAGGCAAAGAGCTGGTGAAATATCCAGAAATCTGTCTGGAAAGGGGAGGAAAGGTATTTGAAGAAGGGGCACGAGTGTTAAGAGATGATAATATGGGGAGATCAGTCCATGTTTGAGGGTGAAAGGAAGCGAACGGTAGAGAATACTAAATTGCAGGGTGGAGGGAACCTCGGAACTCAAAATTTAGAAGCATTATTCTAGAAGTAGAAAAGAAATTTTATCTAGACTTTAAGGGGAAGTGTTACCTTTAGAGAGAAGAATGGTACTTATTCCTCCAAAGATTAGGGAATAACAATCTAAATTGAGGAGAGCAGGGCTCACAGGGTGAGCCTTCCAGTTGGCCTGAGCCTTCTCAGAAGAGTGGGGGAGGATGGATGGAAGTGTTCAAAGACTTAGGAAGGTGGGGGGGCTCCTGTGAGGAGTGCAGCAGACAGCCCGGGCACAGAAGAAACAGGGGAGCAAGAGACACCCACTGAAGAAAGGCCAAGAGGTGAGGACAGTCAAAGAAACTGAGGCTATTTCACCTGAAGAGAAGGTGTATATGGAATTCAATGGCTAGCTTTAAATATGTGAAGAGTTGATATGCAGCAGCAGACATCTGTGGGAATAGGGGGAGCGGCTGATGGAAGCTGCAGGAAGGCAGACTCCACATGAACATGAGACAGAACTTTCTAACACTTACGGAGTGGAAAAGGGAGTAGTTCTCCCATGGGTGGTATCCAGGAGGTATTGGGCAGTGTCTTGCCTAGGACATTGCAGACAGAAGTCAGCATCAGAAAAGAGTTGGACTTTGGTGATACCTCGCTGAAATCTATAGCTGAATGTATAAGCATGTAACAAATTTAATTTAAAGAATCTCAGGGCTGGAAGGGACCTTAAAGGTCATCTGATCTAATAATCCATTTGACTCTTGAGGCCCCTCTGTGAGAGGCTCACCGTGTGATCAAGGACTGCAAAACACACGGAAGCTAAGCCCGAATCCACCAGTAGCCATGGGGCAATGGGTTTGTAGTTACTTGTCATCTGGATTGAGAACTAATCTGTGTCTCTCCCAGAGACCTCACTTTCAGGGTGGTCCAGGTGAAATTTTCATGATAACCCTTCTCAATGAACCAGGAAATATGTATGAAATATAATCTTGAGTTGTTCATCACCCTTTTTTATGACTTAAAATCATACGCTTAAAAAACAAATAGGAGGTTATTATTCATATTTCAGAGGGATCCTTCACTTTACAAAATAACTTACTTTGGGATACTTTTAAGCAACAAATTCCAGTGATGAGTTTAAAATGTGCTCAGTTTTTCCCTCTACCCCCGGGCAAAAAGCTCTTTGCACACAACTGTTCAAGAATTTCTGTGTCACACAAAGTGAATTCCACTGGTATTACAATGTAACCAACACTTCCTTTGCTTGATTGCCAACATACACAAGTGGTCAGTGATCAGTCTAGGTCTGTCCAAAGGGAGACAAAACAGAGGGCACCTGATTTGATCCAGAATTTCAAGATCTGCACCAGTCAGGGCTCTGTTTACGCAGGGAAAAGAAGTAGAAAACATCAGAAATGTTCTCAGTGGCATTGGGTGAAAAGTCCTACTGGGTTACTGCTACTGTTTACTAGCTGTGGGCCTTGGGGGGAGTGACTTAACCTCTCTGAGCCTGGGATTCTTCATGTGTAAACAAGGAACTCAATGGTTATTCTGAAAAGAAATAGAATGTCAACAAAGTAACACACACTCAGACACACAGTAGGAAGTCCCTCTGCTCCCTCCACAGGACTGACTTTGCTTCTCAGCAAACCAGTGAGGTAGCACACCCACAGATTGTTAATGCTGTTTCGTACACCGCAGAGCCAAGCCACAAACTAAAATTGCAGCCAGAACAACCTGGTTTCTCTGCCCTGGTTGCAGCCTGCCAAGCAAGCTCATCATCTCCTCTGGTGTGACATTCCCATAAGTAACAGTAAAGGAAAAGCAACACTGGTTTTAAGAAGGCATAAAGTAACAAGAGCTGTGGGGGGACGGATAGCCTCCAAGCACACAATCTCCTCTCTCCTGTCCTGCTGATGTCCTAGGCACAGTTCCCAAGGGAGAAAGCTGCTTGGGTGGGAGGTTTGACTGCAGGGATGGGCTGATGAAAAGGGTGAGCTTTTTTTTTTTTTTTTTGAGACAGAGTCTCACTCTACTGCCCTGAGTAGAGTGCCATGGTGTCTGCCTGGCTCACAGCAACCTCAAACTCCTGGGCTCAAGCGATCCTCCTGCCTCAGCCTCCCGAGTAGCTGGGACTACAGGCATGCGCCACCATGCCCGGCTAATTTTTTCTATATATTTTTAGTTGTCCATCTAATTTCTTTCTATTTTTAGTAGAGACGGGGTCTCGTTCTTGCTCCGGCTGGTCTCGAACTCCTGAGCTCAAACAATCCGCCTGCCTCGGCCTCCCAGAGTGCTAGGATTACAGGCGTGAGCCACTGTGGCCGGCTGAAAAGGGTGAGCTTTACACTCATGTAGCATCTCTCGGTCTGGTCTTTAAAAAAACCCCCAACTATCACCATCATCATCATCTTTACTATGATTAAATGGCAATTTCACAACTTCACATAAAAAGTGAACAAAAGCCTCTTAACTAGATGCTTACCAGAATGGATAAAATGAAAGAGAAATGAAATAAAAATACTAAGTACTGGGGACCATGTGGTGCTACTGCTGGTGGGAGTGTAATTTGGTGTAACCAATTGTGGAAAACTGCTTGGTAGGATCTATTAAAGTGAATATTCATATCTATGACATAGGGATTGCACTCCTAGGTATATACCCAACAGAAATGCGTATTACAGTCACCAAAATGTGAACTAGAACTGTGCTGTCCCACACAGTAGCTCTAGCCACATGTGATTATTTATATTTAAATTAATTATAATTTTAGAAAATTAAAAATTCAGTTCCTCAGTTACACCTGTCACATTTCAAGTGCTCAAAAACCACATGTGACTAGTGGCTACCATATTGGACAGCACAGGTATTCTATTGGCCACTGTTCTAGAGTGTTCGTAGCAGCACTAGTCACAATAGCCGAAAACAAGAAACTATCCAAGTGCCTATGAAGAGCTGAATGGATAAATTAATTGTGGTATAGTCACACAATGAAATACACTAGTTAAATGAACGACCTGCAATTACACACAGCAATATGGAAGAAATCTCACAAATCAAAGAAGCCAGGCACACAGGAGTACATACTATATGATTCCACTTATACAGTGTTTCAAAACGAGGCAAAACTAATTTATACGGTCAGAAGCCAGGACAGCGGTTACCCTTGGCGGCTGGCTGACAAGAGGGGGGCCTAAGGGGACTTTCCAGGGACTAGTAATGTTTCTTCACCTGGGTGTTAGTAGCATGGGTGTGTCCAGTTTAGTGCGCTGCACACTTACGCTTTTCTGTATCTCACACTTTTAATAAGTTTACTAAACTCCCCTTTAGAAAACTTTGTTGTTACTAATCTGTTAATAGTCTTACAGTCTAGGTTGGGGAGGGAGCGTCCTTTCAGCAAAGCAAATGTCGTTTTGAGATCCGTACCCGTTCCCCTGCCGCTTCCCCAGGACTTCCTACAGAGGCCTATGGACTCCCCAAACGCCACCCAGGACGTCCTACCTGGCTCCATGCCCGGGGTGCGATGGTCAGGATGGCTGGCTCTTCCAGTCTGGGCTCTCATCCCAAGAGTTGGCTAGGCTGTCCTAGGGCTTGGGGCTCGCCAGTGCACTCCCTGCCCAGCGGGCTCCGACCGCCAGCCCTCGGCCCCTGGGCGCCCCGCCTCGCGGCACCTGCGCTGCGCCCGGAGGTTCAGAGGATCCTTCCCCTCGCCGGCGGAGGGGCGAGGCTGTGCCCGCCAAAGCATTGAACTCTGTCCAGTCAGGGACAATCGCAGTCTTTCCGCGTCTCGGGCTTTCCAGTTGGGAGAAGGCTCCCGGTAAGTCACCTCTGGCGCCCTGAACCGTAAAGCGAAGGCGGAGGAGGCTGCGGCGGAGGCCTCGAACCACCCCGCCTCCCGCACGCGCAATTCTCCCGGGAAGCGCCCGCCCACCCGGCCCCACCCAGGCAGAGATGCGCGGCCCAGGACAGTGCGGCGGCTCCAGCAGGGACCCGGAGAAGCCCTTCAGGGTGGGACTGGGTTTCCCCTCCCAACCTTTTTTTCCTCGCAGTGATGGGCTAGAGGGGACTCGCGGCTTGGCCTGGACGGTTCTTTCACCTTTCCCTTCAGTCGAATTCCCCACAGGCCTCGCCCGGGCACCAGTTGCCCCGGGCTTACCCGCAGTGGTTCTCCGGGTCTCTGTCAGGAAACGCGCCCGCGGTGTAGCGAATCCTCATGGGGCCCTGCTCTCCTCCCGATCCCTCACCCCATGGACCTGGGAGTGTCTCAAGGACATGATAGTGTCCTGGGCTCTCAGCGTACTCACCTCCTAGCCCCGGCCTGGCCTATAACATTGATGCAGTGCCTGATGAGTACCAGGCTGTCTGTTAAGCTACTTTTACATGAACCATCTCATTTGATTTTCAGTGTCAAGGCACTGGTACACAAGTGTTTACATATACAAATATTAATTGAGTTGTACAGTTAATATTTGTGCATTTTACTGTAGGTTTAAAAAAAAGCCTAAGAGAGGTACTATAAGCATACCCATTTAATAGAGGAGGAAACAGATTCGGGGTGTTTCTAACTTACTCAAGGTCTCTACGGCTGGTTTTGGTGGCTCTGATATTAGAATGGAGGCAGTCTGATTCCAGAGTCCATCCTCTTAACTCCTCAAGATCAGGCTCTGCAGAAAAAAGTACTGGCCATCTAGAACCTACTCCACAGCCTAGTATAGCACAAGTCACTCGCGGGGAGGGAGTATAGGTTCATCCAGGGGAGCAAGGAGAGTTTGGGCCAAAAGTGACCTCTGAAATCATATAGTTCACCCTTCTCTGTGCCCTAGAGCTCAAAAATCAGAGGAACAACTTACTTGGCCTGCTCAAAGTCTCAAGGGTCATTAGAAGGCCTGCCTGAATTTTATAATTCCTCCTGGCTCACAGGACATTCTAATGAAGCAGCAGTCCTGGGAGGGGGATCTTTTCCCCTGGGGAGGGAGCCCAAGGAAGAAATAGCTATGTTGGTCAAGGATTTTCACTCCCTAGTGGCCCTGGAATCCCAGCAATGAGCAGTACAGAAATCCTTCAATGAAGTGATGGGAGCTATTTATACCTGGAGACTGCAGGCTCCACAGAAGGGTAGGGAGTGGGCTGGTCCAGGCTGGCTTTAAGTATCTTAAGACACGCAAACCTCCCGGAAGCCAAACCACAGAACCAGCTCTGTTTCCTCTATGAGGCTCACACATCTCTCTTCCAGAACAGGAGAGGATGCAGAATGAAGGAAGACCAACGCGGGCTGGGAGGAAGCAGGCAAGTAAAGTGAGGATCTGGTGCTGGGAGCATTGAGAGGCCAAGGCCCAGCAGGATAAGGAACTAGATTGGAGAAAAAGTAGTTGCTTACTTGGGAAACCCTCAGGGGAGTGAGAGCTGCAGTTCCCAGAGACTTCAGCTGCTAGAGTGCAGGCACTGAAATCCTGCCTGGGGAGTGATTTTCAGGTTTGTGTGGGGGGAGATAACAGTCAAAATAAATGTAAAAATAGATAAATTCTAAAAAGGAAATAGAACAAAATGCTGGACCAGAATTTTGCTCACCTACTATTCTCTGCACCCAGTAAATGCAGGGGAAGTCGAATTGGGTCTGAGGTGCAAAACCTGGATTTATCTCATGCATCCCAGTTTTCCATCCCCACCCAGCCTAAGTCCCTTATGTCTTCCTTATCTCCAATTCTTCCCCAACCCCCAAACTTTGTGTCCTGCTGTCAAAGTCTTCACCAAGTTCTCACTCAGCCTCCTATCCTAGGTTTTGAGCTGTAGGGTGAGGTACAACATTCCCAGGGAGGTGGGGAAGCCATGTCCCTAAGTGACATCATGGGGTAGAGAAGGCAAGACCTTCTGCTGGGATCAGATGGGTTACCAAATGTCCTGGCTAGGCCCAAGGGAGCCAAGGGTCTGGCTCAGCATTTCCCTTGCAGCCAGCACCCAAGGCTGCAGCTCAGCAGCACCAGGGTGATCTGCATGGCCCTTGAGCACCAGGGAAGAGGTTGGGGAGGAACCTGGAAGGCACTCCCCAGCCTCCTGGCCCCATAAGCCCCTACTATGGCATCTGTTCCAGAGGGAAAAGATGCCACCCTGGCTCTCCATGACCTCATGTGAAGGGAGAGAAACAAATAAATCTTTGCACGACACCATGTTATGATATTGGAAAGTACCTAACACTCTGGTGGCTGGCACAAATGAGGGAATGATTACCTCTACTTGGGTGGTTCAGGAAAGAAGCTTGGCCTTGAAGGAGGAACAAGAGTTCACCAGAAGGATGAGGGTGGAAGGGCATTCCAGACAGAGGGGGCCATGTGCAGAGGCATGAAGCCTGAGATGCAAAGCGCTGTTTGGACGGGCTTCCTTTTTGTCATTCAGGCATCCACTTAAATGGAATCTCAACAGGCTTTCCCTGACCACCTACTCCAAAGGATCTCCACTCCCAGCATTTTGTTCTATTTCCTTTTTAGGATTTATCTATTTTTACATTTATTTTGACTGTTATCTCCCCCCACACACACCTGAAAATAAACTCCATCAGTCCATGGACACTGGTCTTGTTCCTCACCATCCCCAGCATCTGAACATCCGCAGCTGGGAGTGGGGATCCTTTGGAGTAGGTGGTTAGGGAAAGCCTGTTGAGATTCCATTTAAGTGGATGCCCGTCCAAACAGCGCTTTGCTATCTCAGGCTTATATAAAGTAGGTGCTCAGTATACATAGTTGAATGGCTCAATGAATGAATGAGTCTTTCACAGCTGTAGGCAGTGAGGAGCGGTATGGAACCAAGAATTCCCTCTTTAGCCCTTAGGCTAAGCAACCCATGGAAGATAATGGCTCCAGGAGAGGAGCTTGCCAGGAACGGGGATTGGGACGCATGGTGGTGGTGTTGGTAGGCTGTGTCCCAGCTCGAGGCCCACGTGGGAGAGAAGGGACCTGGCGGTGAGGGGCTCAGGAACCAGCAGTCTGGAGCACTAATTCACGCTCGGCTCCCCGGTCTTTCTGCTGCATTGAGAGGCGAAGGGACGGAGGGTCTTTGCCTCCCCCTCCACCCCCCCCAGCGCCGCTTCTCCAGCCTCCCGCCTTTTGGATGAGTCCAAGTCGCATCCTGGGCGGTCAGAGGGCTTGGGGTGGGGGGGGGGCTCCCTTGCCTGCCGGCCTGCCTCCCTCCCCTCCTCCTTTTTCTTCCTCCCTCTCGCGTCTTTCTAGCTCCCCAGCCGGGCGGCCCCGCAGCAACCTAGCAGCCCCACCCCCTCCTGTAAGGGCGAAATTGCTAAACTTGTAGCAATAATGACCCTGCATTCAGGCCGCCGACTCCCGCTGAACGTCTCGGCGCCCCAGCCGGCCTGGCCTAATCAGTGCGCCCCTCCTCGCTGCCCGCCCAGTCCCCGTCCCCCTTGCCGCCCCCTCCCCCAGTGCACAAAAAGTGTGGAATAAAACCCCCGCGCATTTCTTCGTCCCTCTGTTGAACAGACTGCAGCACAAAGCCCCCGCTCTGAGAAGCAATGGGGAGCTCGGGGGGGACGTCAATCCGACGCGCTGAGGTTTTTGTTCGCGCAGGGGACCTCGCCTTCCTACCACACCTTTTGTTCGGGACTCCAATAAAAAGCCATTCTTTCCGCACCTTCCCGGCCCGGAGCCGCCTTTCAGCGAGGCCCGGCCCCACAATGGCGCGGCGCTCTGAGGCCTCCCCATTCACCCGCCTTGGCACGCTCACAATCGGCCGTGTGGCAGCACAGGCCTCGCACAGCCATTCTCCGCAAGTGACAAGGAGCCGCATAAAGCCGCGGCCGCCGGGGGAGAAGGGAGGGCGGCCGAGGGGGAGAGCCGGCCACGGCGGGGCTCTGCGCAGCGCCCCCGGGCGCGCTGGAAGGTAGGGCGGTAGCTGATGAAGGAACCGCCTTCGCGCCGCCTACGGTTGGTCCTGAGGGCGAGGTTTCCTTTTCCTGGAGACCCTCAAGGTGGGGCAGAGTCTAAGCCTTGACCGTACGCCGGTCCAGACAGCTAGTCCAAACATCTGCGTAAAATCTGGGGGGATTGCAAAGCCCAGGACCTCAAAAGGCCCCGAGTCTCCGACCTGTCCTCCCCACAAAAGTAAATAGAAATGAATGAACAAAGCCACGAAGAGACCAGACTTGCAGCCTGAGGCCTGGCTCAGGGGAGACCAGGCCTGCGACCGCCCAGGGAGGACTGCCTTTCCTCTCGCAACTTTTCCTTCCCTTCCCGCCCTATTTAAAGGATCCGTCCCCACTCTTTTGGGCTAAACAGAGCCTGTATTCGGCCAACGGTTTGGAAATATTGCACCTTGTTTATTGACTCCTGTAGTGTATGGCAGCGGGTGTGTACACGGTGTGTGGATATAGCTATATATATAGATAATATGTGCTGGATACAGAATACGAATCGGAATGGAAACCCGGTAACACCTCCGGTGGCCCACCAGGTCCCAGATTTGTTCAGGTACCACCCCCCCCCATTATGATTTCGCTGGGCTGGTTTTCCTCGCGGAGTTCTGTGTCCCCCGGCAATCTGGAGGTTCCGCCCGAGATACCCGCCGCAGAGGGGAGGCGGTTGAGGAGCGAAAATCGACTGTGGCGTGGCGCTCCGGGCGCGCAAAGTGGGCAGAGGATCCGCAGGGCCTGGTATTTCTCAAGCCACGACCCTCATTTTTCTCTCCTTCATGCTTTTTAAACTTTTGTCCTTGGGTTCCCCTCCAAGGCTTCGCGGAGGCCGAGGGAAGGCCGAGGGAGAGAAGCCCTTCTCGCTTTGGACGAACCAAGCAGCAGCCAGAGTCCCAGCCTCCTGCACTGCCCTCGCCGCCAGGGTTGGGAACCATCGTCCTCCCCAGCACCCAGCCCGCGTTTCTGCCTCAGAGACAGTCCTGGAGACCGGAGCCAAGCATCCTCCTCGCCCTGAGCCACCTTCCCCAGGTCTCTAGTGAGCTGCGATCCTGAAGCCTGAGGGAGACGTGTATTTTTTTTTAACGAGGGGACCTGGCCCTTGGGTCCGGCCTTTCTCGCGCTTCCGTCCCGCGGCGTAAGGCTGAGGTGGGGAGCCCGCCGCGTGACCTGCACCGTTCCTACCAGGCTCGGATGCCCTGCAAGGTTCCCTGCGCGCATGCGGCCCCGACTGCAGCACCCTGGTGCAAGGGCTGTGCTCCGCCGCCGCCGCCAAAGCCTCCCAGGTTGCTCACGTTCACAAACGGGCCGCCTCCGGCCGCGCTGCAGGCGGGCTGCATGGTGGTGGTCGCCGCGGAGGCTCCGCTGCCGCCGCCGCCGCCGCCGCCTGCCGGGTACGCACAGCCGTAGCTGCCGCTGTAGGCCGCGGCGGCGGCTGCGGCGGCCGCCGCGGCCGCAGCCGAGTTCCCATAGCCGTAGGCAGGAAAGCTGTTGTAGGAGTAGGCGCTGGCGCCCACGCTGTAGGGCGCGCCGTAGGCCTGTGCGCTGGGCGTGACGCACGGTTTGCCGTCCCGCACCAGCACCGGTACTGCCACGCGCCGCGGTGGCGGCGGGGCCGCGTGTGCGCCCAGCTCCAGAGACTTGTCTTGCCGCTGTCTCTTGCACTTGTACCTGCGATTTTGGAACCAGATTTTCACCTGCGTGGACGTGAGCTTCAGGCTGCTGGCAAGATGCTCGCGCTCGGGCGCCGATAGGTACCGCTGCTGCTTGAACCTGCGTTCCAGCTCGAAGACCTGGGCTTGCGAGAAGAGGACCCGGGGCTTCCGGCGGCTGCGCGGCTTCGGCCTTTCGCTCTCCTCCGCCGCCTTACAGTCTCCGGTCGCCTCTAGAGGCTTCTTCAGCTGGCAGCTTTCTGCGGAAGAAGCAAAACAACAGCGTCCCTTAGCTGTTCCCGGCCTCACCGCGGCTCCTGTCCTGGAGCACCATGGCCCCTTTTGGTGGCGGCGCGGAGCGTGCGGTAGTAAATGTCTGGACTTTTTAGAAGGTTTGTGGCTCCTGGCGCCGTGGGACCCTGCGGCAGCCTGACTACCCAAAGAACACCCTCAGCCGGCGGAGGCACGTTCCGTGGGGAGGGGTAGTTAGTGCGCATTTATTTAGGTCTTGAGCATCTGCGAGAGAAGAGATTACCCTGTATTAAATGTGCGGCTGGACGTGCTAATGACTATTTTCAGGATGTAGGCTTGTAACTACATATTAACTACCGTATCTGCAAACTCATTTGCCTTCCACTCCACCACGGATAGCTGAAGGTGTGAGGTGGGTTGGTATTAGGGGGCCCGATGTGCATGGGTTGCACGGAAATCTTTGTTTGGAGTGTGATGCTTGCATATTGCCCAGAGACTGTTTTTTTGCTTATAAACGTCTACATGCAAATGTGTATGACAATAATTTTGACTTTAGAGAGAAAAAGTAGTTTGATTTTAAACAGTTTCATGTCAATTTTAAGCTCCTGGAGCTGTCAGAGCATAAATAGGCCTTGAACTCTGCTGCACAAACCTCGTTTTGGGGAAAAAAGAGATTCTTTGACTCTGTCCCCTCAGGTACACTTCCTTGGGAGCTTTATTCAGCTATCCCGTCTCCCTACCCAATTCATCTCCCCTCGGATGTGAGCCGCCAGGATCTCAGACACTAGTTCGGCGCATTTCCTATTCGGGCCCGCAGACTGGGACACAAAGCAAAAACGTCACGAATTTTCAAAAAAGGCCAGCGCCTCAGGGTTGTGAGAGCTATGGTCGTGTGGAATAGATTGTGTTCCCACGCACTCTCCTACCATCCCTTCCCCTTAGCTGCCAGGTGCCCTGGGTTCAAGTACGCTGAGCTTCCAGCAGAAAAGTGAAGAAACCACCCAGCTGGTCTCTACCAAAGTTCCTACGCCCTGCGGATGCTAGAGACGCAACTTGCTTGGGCTGTCTTTTCGGAAAATAGGTGGCTACCCTGGCCTAAGAGAGGGAAAGTGAACAAGATCCACGTTTCTACTTTTTTGGGAACACCCCTTTTTGGAGAGAAGAGCAAAAATACTGTGAGTTAAGACCCAGCAGCTGAGCCCACGTCGCCTATCGGCATCAAGGCAGCAATAAGCACTTTCCCTTCCCTTGGGGGCTGCATCGTCTCGCCCTTCTGCGGGGAGTAGTTGTCAGGGTCACCTCTTCTTTCTCTCTCCACCCGGCTCCCTTGCAGGTACCTGCACTTTGTGGACCTGTCGTTGATCGGGGAGGAGGCATGACCCCAGCCAAAGGTTAAAGGGGCATACAGCTGTGCTGGCAAGGTTTGTGGGCCGTTCGCGGGCGCTCCACCATTGCTCCAGGTGTGCGGGTGCATTTCTTTTACCCCTCTACTCACTTTGGCTCCGGTCCCTCACGACCTCCGGCTCCTCTTCATGTTCCTTCGGCCTGCTGCAGGAGTCTCGTAGGACTGTGTGGACATAGCTCTGGGGACAGAGCCCCGAATCCCCGTGGCCGTCGGTTGCGGTTAGTGAGTTCAAATAGGACAATTTCTCGCCCTCTTCTTCCTCGTCCTCCTCCGCACCGTCAGAAAATTGAGTCCCCTCAGCTGCGGCCAGCATGCAGGGCGCCGAGTGGAAGTGGTGCTCCAAGTCCGCCTGCAAGTGCGCACCGTGGAAGTGCTGCTGCTGCTGCTCCAGATTCAAAATGTCTTTGACTGAGAAAGGGGTGGAGGTGACCGGGCTTGGTAACATCATCAGGGCCACTTAATTGTCCAGTCCAAATACTCAATAAATCCCGGCGGGGGCGGGGAGGCAGCGCGGCGGCTCCAGCTCTCCTTCTGGACTCTGCCTCTGCTGCCGAGTCGGGCTTTTGACAGACGCGGTCCCACTCCAGTCTAAATCGCCTCCATTGGCCGGGACCTGGGGGTCTGGGTTTTGTTACAGCCACTGCAGGGACTGGGGCCCGGGCTGCAAAGATTCTGTCCGGGGGTTTTGCGTCACGTCTGGGGGAGGGGCCCGCGCCACGGCCTCCCTCCCCATTGGTTCTGACTCACGTGGGCCACGCCCCCCACTTTCTCCAAGTAGGACCTTGCGGAGCGACCAGAAATAGACACCGACTAGTATGGAGTCCTGAAGTCCATGTCCTTCCTGGTGAGGCTGCACTGACCCGGGTGTCTGAACCACCGATTCCCGCCCCTCCTGACTGCACTTTGCCGACCCGGACCAGTTCTGGGAGGCTCGCCGTCCACGAACCAATGCCCCAAGAGTGTGGTTTTTCCAGCTGCTGCGGGGGCAGGAAAACTTCCTGGTCGGTAAATACCGGGCGCTGGATCCGCAAGGAGACGGAGTGTTTTATCTGTCTACGGATGTCAGTTTCCGCCTTCTTGCCTTTGCTCAAGCTGTTCTCTCCACCTGGAACATCTTTCCCGCCCTTGTCTCCACCAGCCGAAAGCTGTTCTCCAAGGCTGGGCTCAAATACTACCTGCTCCAAGGAAGCGCTCCCTGATCGCCTAGCCGGAAGTCCTCTCTCTCCTGCCTCTGAAGTTGTAGCCCGTGTTAGCAAAGGACACTCGTGTCACTTACTTCCCACTTAGTTCTATAGCTGTACGTGCCTGCCTGGTCGCCCTGGTTAGACAGTGAGCCCTTTGAGGGCAGGGTACCGGTTCCATTTGTCCTCGTAACTCTTGCAGCGGAGGCAGAGCAGGTATGTGGAAGAGAATCAAGGAGTTATTACTAAACTTCGGTGTTCGACTGCTCTTGGTTCGAATCCACAGCCTAGTCAGTGTGCGGCCTTGGGCATTCCTAAGCCTCAGTTTCCTTATCTATAAAAAGGAGACAGTAATACTTTCTTCAGGGTTATTGCTAGGATTAAATGAGGCAAAGCTCTTAGTGCAGGGCCCTGTGCATGTTAAGTGCTCAGTACGCGTCAACCACAACTATTTTGCATCAGAGGTCAGGCAGTGTTTATTGACTGCATTGGTGGTGACGTGGCTGGAATTCAGCACACACTGGGTGGCTTCCTACGGTTTTGAAAGCAGGGTCTGTCTTCCCAGGGAGGTGACGCAGCCATGGCGGCTGTCTTTTCCGCCTATTGAAATCCTGAGCTTGAGTCTAGGCCTTGACTCTCCGACACGCCTTTCTAATTTCTCTACCCACAAGCCTTCTGGCACCCTTGGGAGGCCCTGGTTATTTTCCGGGGGAATCTATGGGGTCCCCAGAAATTCTGAAAACTTCGTACTGGTAGGGACCATCTGCCCCCCACCCCCGCCCCCAATAGGCTTTTGCTGGTCACCATGCCTAGCCTAGTGAGGACCAGCGGGTGCTGCTTTGAGGCCCACGGAAAGACCTGTGTGCAGCTGGCCTTGGAAAATAGGGACCGGTTTTGGCCCAACCGTGGCGCCCCTCATCTGGCTCCAGCTGCCCCAACTATTTTTTGGCGGCCAGGATGGCGAAGCTGGAAGAGACCAGTCTTAGCTGGAAGGGGCTGGTGGAAGGTGCAGGAACTGTGGATAACGCCCCGGGCGGCGCCAGACACCCGCTGGGAGTGGTTCCAGAGTGGAGAGCTGTCATGCGGGGTCCCTCAACGGCGAGAGGAGTGGGTGACCAAAGAAAGCAGAGGAAAGAACAACCTGTCTGGAGGGGGGAGAGGCGGGGCTCTTCAGGAGGGAGCGGAAATGTTGCGGGGAGGCAGCCCCTGGGACCGCCGGGGGAGCTAGGATGCCTCGGAGGCCACGTGCTCCGGGGAGTACTTAGGTTGCGGCGGCCCGCGGGCGGTGGGAAGAGATTTTCTATGGGCAGGGCCTTGCGCCTGGACTACTATTTTTCAGCCATAGGGGCGCCGGTGTCTTTCTGTTTTAAATTCTGAAACTATTGACGCTCCAGGCGGAAGCTGGTGTCTTCAAACCAAGCTGAGCCTGCGGAGGGAAGAATGTGCCTGGTTTTGCTGCGGATCCCAAGCTCTCCCGCACGCAAAGATCCGGAGACGGGGGTGAGTGCGCTGCACCGTTGGGTGGGAGACCTTCAGTGTGTGTGCATCGAGGTGGCCAGCGCACACAAAAAGGAAGCTGAGCTCCAGCCCCACTCTCCCATCCACACCCCCAGGGCAAAACTGTTTCTGCTCCCTTCTGGTCCCCAATTGTCTTTGCTTCTTGGGCGATTTCAAGATTCAGAGAAAAAGAAAAAGACAAAAGCTGCCCCAGCTTTCTTTCTCTCCCCGGTTTCCAACTGAAGCCTGCATTTCTCCTTGCTACATCTCTTGCTTCCCAGCCGCGCTTCGATCCTAGGCCTTACCTAAACCTAGCCCTTAGAACCCGGGTCTTAGAACAGCGACCTGAACAAAGTGTCCCTTAGGCGCCTGGACTCCCAAGACACGCCCCCACACCCGCTGCAGCCGCAAGAGCCCACCCGGTCGCCCTCTCTCTGCGCCTGCAGCAGACTGTCTCCGCCCCACTAGCAGGCCCATGTAGGCCCTCTGTCCTCCAGATCCCTCTGCCGTCACTACCGGGCCAGATACCCTCGCGCAGGCCTAAGAGGTTCTCTCTTGAGAACCCTGACCAGGTTGCTCAGCAGGCTGCCCCGCAGTGCAGCCCACTCGCTTCCTTTATTCACGAGCAGTTCAGGCTCGAGCTGGGGGGGTGGGGGGGGGGCCAAAGGGGCCTAGTGGGCGCCATCTACGCCCTGTCCCTCTTTTCTCTCCCCAGCCCTGCAGCAAGGCTGACCCAACATGCCACGGAAGACTTCTGTCCGCTGTGGAGTTCTTAGGATTGATCTTAGTTTATGCCCAGAGCAGGGGTTTGAATCGTCTCCAGCTGTCCTCTCCCAGCCGTGCAGGCTCCTTTTAGTTGGTTTGGTTCCCCGGTAGCGGGGCTGCCCAGCAGGGATCCCCGCCAGACCAGTTGCAACTCTAGGTCGCCTTTCTCAGGCCTGCAGCCTATATGCCCGACGACCGGTGGGCCTGTACGCCACCAGCTGCACGCCGCTATCGGAGAGGAAAACGAAAGAGCGGTGGTTCCACAACAGCGGTCTCTTCGCAGGAGCCACTTATCAGAGTGTGGGATCTGGTTCCAACACGTATCCAGTTACGATCGCCTTCTGGGGCATTTGCATTCTCTTGTCTGAAAAGAGGATCTTTGAAATCCTCGAGCTGTGTTCGGCTAATAATAGGTTTTCGTTCCAGACAGTTTAGCTAATTACTGTCAGATAAAGTAAATATGGTTGCATCCATGGAAGCGTTTGGTTTTATTTTAATGGAGTGTTATCTGTCTTGGTACGCTCTCATCACATCACACATTTTTATACAAACTCCCTGCCCCTCCCATGTATGGTTAAAGATCACCGTTAAATGGTAGCAAACCCGTGAGGGGAAAGTGCTATATAGATACATAATTGTTCCTTTTTTCTTTTTTTTTGAAAAACCGCACATGCTAATGTATTACAATACATTATCACATGAAAATGTGATAATTTTTTCAAACATGTATAGTGTTTCCATAAGTTATTTTCTACACAAACATTGCTTAATATACATATAAATATATGCCGATAACTGATAATTTTATATATGCCACTGCTTATCTTGTTGCCCCCCAGCTATTCAAATAGCCAATTGTGTAAACATGGCCACAAAAATGCTAAAAATTGTTATCGTGGCTTTCTAAGCTAAATATAGCACCACTGTCAGAAGTGATTTTCTATTAAAGCACGAAAAATCATCCCGTGATGAACTCAAGCTAGCCAAAACTATATAACATTTCAGGTGAATTTTTCATCTTTTTTACTGCTCTCCTAGAAATTCCATTTTCAATGATATCTTACCAAAAAAAAAAAAAAAAAGAAAGAAAGAAGAGAAAAAAGTTTCCTCCTTATCAGCAACACTAAATGGATTTTTGTTAATTTGTTGGTGGTGGTTGGGGGGGGGTAGTGTGTGTGTGTGTGTGTTTTGGTTTAGCTTTTAGTAGAAAGATGTTAGAAAGTTATGCTAAATTTTTAACAGTCTAGAGGCAATAGCATTTTAATTGTGAGAAGGGTGAATATATTTTCCACTTTTAAAGAAATGTCAACTGGGTTGGTCCTAGAAAACATTAAACTGATCTAATTTCTTTAAGAGTACTTTTTTCTTGTTCAAGTAATTTTGTAAGAGATTTTTAAATGCTGTTTTGAGCATTTAGCTTGTTTTGCTTGTGTTTGCACAAATGCCAATTTTTCCTAGATTTTGTTTGGAATTGAGTTTTCTACCATTTCTCTTCCCTGGGAGAAAATTAGTCCAAATTCAGTAATTCCTGTAGTTCCTTGTAAATTACAAGTCCTTGCTGAGAATGAGTTTCGATTTCTGAGAGAGAGGACTTTTAACGTCTATGCATGTCTGCTCCCCTCCAAAAATGTTAAAGATAAAAATGTAAATTAAGCTTTCTTCACCAAAACCAGTTGTCAATAAAACATTCATATCGAAAAGACTGGACCTTTGTCAAATGAAAATATTTTTTTCAGACAAAACTGCCTGAATAAAGGACGCCTGTATACAGACATTTATTTGTACTGTGTGTGCTATTTGGGAGTGCAGTGAGCAGTTTTAACGTGGGGATTAAACTGGAATTCTCAATGCGTTCCTTAACTCTTTTTGTTGTTATTATGAGTTTAACTTTCCGTAGCGATATTTCAACGTCTGTAGACCTTTCAAAATATAATCTGACTTCAGAAGAGCTGCTGCAGTCTTTGGTGAATTAATTCTCGTAAACCAGAGAGCCAGCCTGCTCTGTGCGCATCACGGAGCAGTAGAGGGAAAAAGAGAGAAATGCGGTTATCAGTTCCAAGAGGCAGAGATTCTTCGTGTCTCTTCCTAGCGCTATCTTCGTGGCGCTTTCCGCTCTCAACCTCAGGCTGGCTCCCTGGGATCTCGGCCTCCTAGGACGTAGAAAGTTTTTCCCAAATCTCCCTGGGAGTGAACACCTTCAAACAGTCTGAGAACGAAAAAGACCCTCTCACCTGGAAAGCGACGTTTGCTGCAGTCTCGTAGTTTAAGAAACATCTTACCTAGGCCTGCGGCGTCCAGCCTGGAGGTTCCGGTCTTTGGTTGGCACTGGGAGAGCGATTCCCTAGGTTGGCGGGACCTTTGCTCGGTCGGCGGACGGCCGTGTCTGCCGATCTAGCAGTCCACTTGCCCTTGGCTCCTGAAGCTCCAGGGCCACCCAATAATTACCACAGCCCGGGCCCGCCTGTCCCTTGGGGATGTGGAGGTGAGGTGGGGCCGTGGCTGCTGGCCCTGCTCGGATCCGCCTGGGATCCGACCTGGAGAGGACCGAGGCCCCCGGAGGGTTCGGCGCCCCAGGACGCACGGCCACCGGGGTCAGAAGGCGTGACGCGCCCTAGGAGCTCTGTCCAGGACGCAGCCTCGCCCTACAGAAACTCTGGTGTGTCAGGTCGGAGGTCAGGGGTTCGGCAGCTGGCGGCTGCCGGGCTGTAAGGCCGCCAAGCCTCATTCTGCTCTGCTCGCCACCGGCCGCCGCGTCTCCAAGCCCGTGCACTTTGTCCGCGCTGATTATTAGGGCCGTTTGCGCTGGGCTTTCTGCCCCGGGCGCCTCTCTCCACCCGCCAGCCAAGGGGGCCCTAGCGAAGGCGGAGGGGGGCGGGGTGCGTGCGGAGACCTGGCGGTCCGATCTGGGCCCTAGCAAAGGGTCCGGAGGAGTGGAGACCTGGCTGGTCCCAGCAGGCTGCGCCTTTGTCCTCAAACCTGCCTCTAGGTTCTGGAACTCCCCTCGATCTCCCCACACTCCTTCCCACAGGAGGAAAGGCTCTTACCTCTGGAGGTTCGCGCATCCAGAGACCCAGCAGCGCCTCTGAGTCCAGCACCCCAGAACTCCCGTGGCCAGTCTATTCCCCTTCTTGGCCCCTTCCTCTTCCACGCAGCCCACCTCTTACCCTTCCACCCCTTCCCTTCCTCACTCCCCCTTTTCCTCACTCCCCTTCCCCCACTTCCTTTCTGCCTCACCTCCTCCCCCATCTCCCCAGCTTCCTTTCTGTCTCTGCTCCTCTCCACCTGTTTCGCTCCCACTCCTTTTCTCATTCCCTCCTCCCCCCAACTTATTTCATTCCCCTTTTCCCCTCCCTTCCTACCCCCTTCTCTGATGCTCTCTCAAGCTTTGCCATCCTGGACACCACCGGAGTTCTATGTGAAGGGAATCCGGTTGGCACGGGAGGGCGGCACAGGGTGGGGTCAGACTAAGTGAGCAAGACCCTGCACTAGCCCCAGACTCCTTCCACCCATCCCACCCGAGTGCTTACTATTCTCTGGGTCTGCTCATGAAAATGCTCATGCACCCTTGGGCTGATGAAAGGCAAGCTACTCCATGCTGTGCTTCAACTGGTAAGACCTCGGCCACCTGCCAGCCCCCCACCCCCTAGCAGCAGGGGGCCCTAGCTGGTCCCTGGGGCTCCAGGTGGTAGGCTTGGCTGCCCTCCTCATGGAAATCCCCACTCCAGGCAGATCCCGAGGAGCCTCCACTTCCTTCTATTGTGGCAGTCTGGAGAGAACCGGAGCAGAGCTGGAGGTGACCATGAGGCCTGGTCCCAGGCATCTCTTGAGAGCAGATGGGGGCTCCCAGACCAGGGACCCACCCCACTACACACAGGTGAGAGCAGACTGACCTTCCATTTTTTTTCTGCCAGTCCCACTTTAGATTGGGGGTTGTTTAGTCTTGAGATTACCCCAACTGGGAGGCATTTCAGGGACTGCCTTAAAATGCAGGGCCAGATCTGAGAGAGGAGAATGGAGTCCCTGGTTTCTCGAACCAGCTGGTGGGGGCAAGGACTGAGTACTCTGTAGCTGTTCTGGACTCACCCATAATCCCTTACCTTCTCCCTAATGGGGTCAGTGGGGCCACTGAGTTACTGGCCTCCTGAGAGGAGACTGGGCCTCAGGCCTTCTCCCCTGGGAGTTGGGCTCCCTAGCTATATGGCAGGCAGCCCACTACCCTCCATCCTTTTACCTTCCATCTGCAACCATGTTTCTGAGATTGGCGGCAGTTGCATCATCCTGAGAAATACGGGTTTCCAATAGATGGATGAAGACCTGGTACACGTATTTCTACAGATTTGTCTTTCTCCTCGAAGAGGAAGGTGCTTTCCTATGTGAACAGTGTGTGCACATGTGGATAGGCATGGGGAAGAAGGCACTCAGGACTCCTGTATGTAGATGCCACATTGGTGTCTCTGTTCTTTCAGAGTGTGTGGTCATTACGGGAGGGCTGGCCAGTGCTCATTCTGAGTCCCTCTCCTTCCTCCCCCTCTTTTCTCCCCCACAATAATGTGAATTACTGGTAGTGACGTGAGATTTGGAGATAAATGTTTATATGATCCAAGATGAAAATTAGCTTCCATGACTATCAGATGCACTGTTTCCATACAGGTAATTTACGGGGTCATTACAATTAGTCTTGTCCAAAGCAGTCGCATAAGGACCTGTCTAAGCTGTAAAGGAAATAAATTTTATTACCAGAGTTGTAATGGCTGTGTGTTCTTGAAAGCAATAAAATCATATTAAAATATTCTGCAATTTAGACTTTTTAAAACTCCACATGCCATACCCCCAAATTAGTACAGTAGCAAGGGTGGTCTCTGTGGCCTGTATGTGTCATATTGTGCCCCCACACTGAGTAAGCACTTACGTGGGCATATGTGAACGTTTTACATCTCCTACAACCAGTAAGCCAGTAAGCATGTAAATGAATGGAAATACACACACCTCATAAGCATTCATGTGTAAAGGCTGGCACCTATGACACCCTTCTCTGCACATAGAGTGAGGAAGCTGGGTTTTGGGTGAGGCCCAGGGAGATGAGGCTTTTTCTAAGTTATAATCATACTTCATGTCTCTGTCTTGGGCCAGAGCACTGGCCTGGAGTCTACCAGACCTAGGTTTGGAGATGGGTCCTGCTGCTTTTGAAGTTTTCTCACCTTCAAAAGAAGATACTAACGATGTAGACTTTACTGGTCCTACAGTAAAAGAAACAGTAAAAGAAGTGATCAAAGAAAAGTGCTCACAGAGCACTTTGCACAGAGAAGCGAGTAGGAAATGTTCTTGTGACGGTGACTGGGGCAGGGTATAAGGGGTGTCGTTAGGCACAGGCAGGGAAGCACTGGGCTTCTCCAGCTGAGCAGGGCCAGGGAGCAGAATTCCCAGGCATTCCATTTTCCTACTTAGAAAAAAAAGCATTTAATTATCAAATTTGGTGCTTTATTTTTGGGAAATTTTGAGAATTTGGGGAAACATTCAGAGAATGACCAACAGCCTCCTCTCCCCCTCAACAGCCACTCCCCACCCTCTGTAACCGCAGCAAACAAATCTCTTGCTCCGACTCAGCTTCCCACTCCCACAAATGCATCATTTTTAGCTGCTGTAAACAAATCCCCAAAGTCTCATGTCATTGTTATGGTGTTTAGATAAAGATCTGGCCAATTAGTGTCCCTGATGGAATGCAAATAAATCAGCTGCCCAGGATCTACCCCAGAGGTGGGAGTCCCTCTCCCACCCAGGCCTCTGCACCTCGCTCTGCACTGGACCACTCCTCTCCTTTTCTCTCCGTTGTGAGTCAGAATATCTGACCTTCAGATTCACCTGGTTTCTAATCTCTCTTCTCAGGCTCCAGACCTGCTGTGTGACTTTAGGCAAGTCACTTATGCTCTCTGAGCCTATTTCCTTCTCTGTAAAGGAGTTAATGATGACTACCTCTTAGGCTTAGTAGTGAGCAGCATAATGGTAGAAATAATACATCTGACAATAATGACACTAGTAATCCCATCACCAATGACCATATGGATAATACTAGGTACTATTCGTGGCTTTCCTACAAGCACCATATGGGCTCGGTGGTTAAGAGCCTCTCCCACCCCCACTCCCCACACATAAACTGGCAGACCACGGGCAAGTGACCTCCAAAGGGCTGGGAGAATTAGGCGATCCCAGAACAGCACAAGGCTGCTGTAAACTTTTGCTAAGTGTCACCACTGTTATTGCTTCTGCTTCTTGCAACGGCTCTTATCTTTGGCTCTATTAACATAACCATTTCACAGAGGAGGAAACTGAGGCTCAGAGAGGTGAGGTAAGTTGCCCAAGGTCGTTAAAGTTTTTTGCCTTGAACACTCAGCTTCCTTTCGTCGCTCCTCTGCCTCCCCTGGGCAGCCCCAGCCAGCTACCAGGCTGTGTGCACACAGGCACTGCCTGCCCAGGCACCGTTCTCTCTGCTTCTGCGAATTCCTGCTCTGTACTCGACAGCCCTCCCCCTCCTCAAATCTTCCTGCAGGGCCCAGGCAGTGGTTCACAGCCCTGAGAAGAATGTGCCCCGGTGACAGGATTGACTGGAAGCTGCCTTGACAATAAACACGGCTGGACGGTGCAGCTGAGACCCCTCCCCTCTCCTCCCCACCCTGCTAGCACGCCCCTCAAAGCTGCTTCCTTTCTCCTACCTCAGTCCTTCACTTCCCCTTCAGTGTGGGGCTGCCAGCCAGCCCTCCGCCCTGCCTACCTTAAGTTAACACTTGTCATGATGATAAACCTCCCACTGGTGAGCAAAGACATCCACACACATGATCTCTTCTTACCGCTACAACACTCCTATGAGACAAGTATCATGGCCTGCTCCCCCATTTTACAGCCCTGGAAATTGAGACCTGAAGAAATGAAATTATTTGTCCAAGGTCTCCAGGCAAGTAAGGGGTGGGTGCAAGACTTCCAGGCCTGTGAGTTAGGTGCCACCTGGGTGGGCTGGAGAGAACATGCTGCCCCAGCCAAACTCCAGGAACCAGGACTCCACCGCCATGGGCCTAGGGAGACCTTTCCCGGAGTGTGTGGGGCCCCTGAGCTGACCCGCTGTCCCGGAGGCCTCCCTTAGCCCCCTCTGGGCTCTGGCGCCCGGGGCCCTGGGAGCGGTGTCTTCAGCCGCAAAGCCAGGGCAGGGCCCGCAAGGCCTCTGGGAGCACCGCGAGGCCCCTCTGCTGAGTCTCTGGGAACAGGTCACAGGGTTTTTCCAGGCGGCTCCCCTCCCGCCTCTGTCCAGACCTCTCAGACCACTCTGCCCCCACACTCCGGAGAAGTAGGAACTTCCCACTGGAAACCAGCGCGCACTCCAGCCCCGCAGGGGATGAGCTGCAACCAGGCTTCAGAACTTGGAAACTCGGCGTCGGGGTCTGGGCAATGCCTGTGTGTTGAGCGTGCACTGTGCGCTTCCTGAAGCAGAGTCGTCGATTTAAATCCTGCCTTCGCTAGGTCTTCGGGCAGATTCTTTAACTTCTCTGAGGTTTCCGCTTTTCTGATTTGTGATTTTATTAATATTAATAAAAGTACCTACGTCATAGATTGCCTGAAGATTAAAGGAGATTACCTCTGTGGACCACTTAGTTCGGTGCCTGGCACAATGAACGCTCAATAAATGCTAGTTTACTATTAGTAACCCTGGGACAAGTGGAGGCTGACGTTTTCCGTTTCTGGGTGTGAGGTCTGGATCCCTGTGCTCACTGAAGCTGCGGATGGGGCCGGGTGGCGCCCTTGGGCGGTGGCTGGCCGCACAAGTGCAGGAGTTTGTGAAGAGCTGGATTCATCCCAGTTCTGTTGTTTGGGGTGGGCCGGGGCGGTTACGTTAACGCAGGCTGCTGGGGCACAACAACCTCAGTGTGTGCGTCTGTCCCGAGCTGCGTGCGTGTCATAGCCTGTGAATGTCAGGAGCCAGGTCACGGTTGACGCGCTTGAGGGGACCTCACCTGCGCTAGATTTAGATTTCGGCTGGGACAAGGGCCCCTGGTTCACCTGACGGATGCGTGGTGTTCACGCTGTGTACACAAACCCGAGCGAGGCTGGAGTCCCGGGGCGCTCGGCCTCCGGATCATCGAACAATTTGTGCTATTAATGGTTATTTTATTTATATCATTAGACTAGTCCCCCCGGGTCTGTTTACACCAAACGTCTGGCCTTCCCGGCCGCAGTGTTTGGACAGGGGATTATACTAATGGATGGCGAGCTGGGAGGGGAGAAGGAGGCGCGGCTGGAAGCGGGGCTCCAGGACGCCTCATGGGGTGGGCCTGGACGGATGGGGGAGCAAGCCTCTCTTAGGCTCGACCTCTGACCTTAGAAGGGAAGGAAACTTGTCTGCCACAATCGGAAGCCTCGGCCTCCAGCCGGGTGGAGGCTGGATACGGCTGCTCCTAGAGCCCCTACCCGTCTTCTCCAAAGGCCTATTCCAAACTCCTCGGGGTCGTCGCGCTTGGGCGCGCACATGTCAACAAATAAACAAGACCGGGAGCTACCTGGATGGCGGCCGCTTTGATTGCCCCCCAGTCGGTGGCCGCCGGTTTAGAGCTTCGTCCTCCAAATCCGGATTAGGGCCAAGCCCCAGGCGCCTGGCGGGGTTAGAGCCGCCTTCAAAGGGCGGCCGCCCTGCTAGCCCGCACCTCCCCAAATTGGAGAGGCCCTGCGGCACCGGCCCTAGGTGTGCGCGAGCACCCCTGCTGCACGCTCAGGAGCAAAACGCGGCTTGCGCACGGACCTGATGCAATGCCTTTCCAAAGGCCGTGGAAAGGCCACCATCTGACAACGGGCGGGTTCCCCACTGGTGCCCAGGGCCAACGTAGAAGGTTTCTTGGATCTTGGCAGTCTTCAGCTTGAAAAGGCTAGGCCCGGAATTCTTAGTTTTGAAGCCAGGCGTCTTTGCTACAGGACTGGGGGAGATGGGTAAATACAGTTAACATCTAGTTAGCATTTACTATGTGCTAGCCACAGTGCCACGTGCTTTTACTCTCCCAACAATCCTAGGAACTATTATTATCCCTTTTTACAGAAGAGCAGACAGGAGGCTTCAGTAACTTGAGCAAGATCTCGCAGCTAGAGGAAGTGGCGGAGCCAGAACTCTACCCGTGCAGTCTGTCCACAGAACTAGGGCCGTGGTCTTCCACGCTTTGGGGGTTTGAGCACTCGTTTGGGATGCTGATATAAGCTCTGGACCCTCTCTCCTGAAGGGTGCCCGTGGTACAGGCAACCCTTGGGAATCCCCTAGGTCCATCCACGGACCTCTGATTAATAACTTTGGCTTTACAGGTTATACAACTCTCATTTGATTTAATCTGTTAATTTTGAACACGGACTGAGGGTAGTACTTTTCGTTTTACAACTGAGGTATTCCTTAAGTTCAGAGAGGCAGTCACCTGCTGAGATCACACCGCTGATGAATGTGGTGTGTCTTCCTGCGCACCACTTCTCCTTTCCCCAGATCCCTTTCCTTCCCTCTTGGCTCCCTCTCTCCTCTCCCGCGGGAGCTCGTGGGACCAGCCCTTCGGAAGGTCTCGGTGTTTCCTGGGGCCCTCTGGGAGGTGATCGGCTGGCGGGGGCGCAGCGCCAGGCTGGGGTTGCCCTGTGCTCTGCGGACCGCACTGCCAGAACGCGCGCTCCGGCAAACGGTTTATCTAAAGACAACTTCTGTTTCTCGTTCGCTGTCTGGAGTTGCCTTGCAGCCAGCAATGAAAAATGCGCCTTTTCCCGAGACTCTGGCGCTGGTGATTTATGTGGGAACCGTGCTCGCCCGTGAGGCCTGGGCTGCACAGCCTGGCCTAGGGGGTGGAGGGCAGGGGCCTGCCTGGAAGAGAACCTGGTGCCCCCGCCCTTCCAGCGCCCGCTTTTACGGCGCCCCCTTCCACCCCTTCCTCCAGGACATTTTACAGCCGCTCCCCCAGGAAGCTGAGCGCTTTATCGCGGTAAAGTAAACACCATTATCCCAGGTCCATTAACACGGAGATTTCGGCTGCGTTGTAAATAGACCTCTAGAGGGAGAACTCCCTTGTAAAACGTGAAGGTTCTCTAAGATTTATGGCCTCTGATTGGCCCCCCGACCTTCTAAGAAATCCCAGTTTTGGCTAAAGCCAGAAGGTGGTGGGACATTCCTCCTAACTTAGAAATCTCGCCCGTGGTGTTAGGACTGTGAGGGTAGGGAGTCCTCAGGACGTGTCCGGCTTAGTCATTAATTTTCTTCAAGTCACAAGCCCAAGAATGCTGATTCTTTTCCGGCTGTGCTTGCGAAGATAAACTCTTAGCAGGGAGCAGCCAGTGTAGATGGCTCCCCCCCTACCCTCTACCCGGGGGCCAGGGTGCCTGCGTTCCAGGCTCCTTTCTCATTTGTAAACTGGATAGTGCTTTCAGCAGCTACTTAGGAGTCTATAAAGCAGGAGGAAACTGTAATTAGTGTGCACTGCCCAAACACCCCATAAGCTGGGACAGGCATTTGGCCAGCTCGTATGGCCTTGCTTCCTTAACTTCTCTTTCCAAAATGATATGCCCACCCTATTTATTCTTGGGCCAGTCTATACATACGAAATCAAATAGGGATGATAGGGCTAGCACACAACCAAGTGGGCAGTCCTAGTTCTCCACCTCCCTGAGTTAGTTTCTTCCTTCCTTCTTTCCTTCCTCTCTTCCTCTCTCTCTTTCTTCTTTCTTTCTTTTTCTTCTTTTTGGGTAGAGATGGGGTCTTGCTGTGTTGCCCAGGCTGGTCTCAAACTCCTCACCTAAGGCGATCCTCCTACCTCAGCCTCCCCAAGTTCTGAGACTACTGGTGTGAGCGGCCGTGCCCAGCCTGAGTTTCTATTTCTGATGAGCATTTTGTGAAATATTCCAGGAAGTTTCTGCTCATCTAGAGAGTGGTTCTCTTAACCCCTCAAGTCAATATTTATATCAAACAGTGGATTTTGAACTAGGAAGCGTGGCTCAGTCTGATTGGGAAAACAAAGGGACAAGTTGTCCAGGCCAAGGGCAGCTGCAGGAGAACTCAGCCTTTCCTAACCCTTGCCAAGGTCATTTTGAGGACATAGTCCATGCCCAGAGCTGTTCTTTCTTTAGCTCAGAGAACTCTGATTCTTGCAGAGTCCACTACCTGGCTTAAAGGTTGGCCTTTTGGGATAGGCAAGAGAAAGAAAACAGAGAGCAGAGGATGCTATAAATTGTTTTTGATTCTTTGGCATACCTGGTTCTGTCTAAAACAGGACTTTTAAACTCATTTTTGTGCCAAGGACCCTTTGGCATCTGGTGAAGCCTATAGATACCATCCCCCTGCGTACTATTTTTAAATGTATAAAATAAAATACATAGATCACAGAGGAAACCAATGACATTGAAATACAATTATCAAAATCTTTTTAAAAAATAGGGTTATAGTAATATATGTACTTCTTTATGGACTGGATAACAAAATCTAGTGGCAGTCCTCACAACTGTAATTTCAAAGCAGTGATGAGTTTAAACGGAATTTCAAGATATCTACAGCAGCAGTAATATGCTATAACAATAGCAATGATTTCTACTGGTGACAAAGTCACAGGTACTACTATTACTGGGTTTGTTGCCTACATCCAAATGCATTCAAAAGAAAGAAATGCTAAATTCTAATTAGCATTAATAAAAATAAATGTATACGCATACCTTGTTTTATTGAACTTTGCTTTATTGTGCTTTGCAGATATTGTATTTTCTTTACAAATTAAAGGTTTGTGGTAACCCTGCACTGAGCAAGTCTATTGGCACCATTTTCCCAACAAGATGTGTTGTGTTTTGGTAATTCTTGCAATAGTTCACACTTTCTCATTATTATTCTATATGTTATGGTGATATGTGATCAGTGATCTTCAATGTTACTACTGTAATTGTTTTGGGTGCCATGAACTGTGCCCATATAAGAGGGTGAACTTAAATGTATGTGTTTCGTTTATTCCACTGGCCAGCATTCCCTGCCCCCTATTCCATGAGACACAACAGTATTGAAATTAGGTTAACTAATAACCCCACAGTGGCCTCTAAGTGTTCAAGTGAAAGGAAGAGCCGTATGTCAATCGCTTTAAATCAAAAGCTAGAAATTGATTACGCTTAGTGAGGCAGGCATGTCAAAAGCCCAGACAGGCTGAATGCTGTGCCTCTTGTGACAAACAGTTAGCTAAGTTGTGAATGCAAAGGAAAAGTTCTTGAACAAAACTAAAAGTGCCACTCCAGTGAACACACAAATAATAAGAAAGTGAAATGGACTTACTGCTGATATGGAGAAAGTTTTAGTGGTCTGGATAGAAGATCAAGCCAGCCACAACATTTCCTTAAGCCAAAGCCTAATCCAGAGTAAGGTCCTAACTCTCTTCAACTCTGTGAAGGCTGGAGAGGTGAGGCAGCTGCAGAAGAAAAAGTGGAGCTAATAGAGGTTGGTTTATGAAGTTTAAGGAAAGAAGCTGTCTGTACGACATAAAAGTGCAAGGTGAAGCAGCAAGCGCTGATATAGAAGCTGCAGCAAGTTATCCAGAAGATTGAACTAAGATAATTGATGAAGGTGGCTACAGATTTTCAATGTAGATGAAATAGCCCTCTACTAGAAGATGCCATCAACATCTTTCATAGCTTGAGAGAAGGCAGTGCCTGGCTTCAAAGCTTCAAAGGACAGGCTGCCTCTCTTGTTATGTGCTAGTACAGCTGGTTACTCTATGTTGAAGCCAATGCTCATTTACTATTCAAAAAATCCTAGGGCTCTGAAGAATTAGGCTGAATGTACTCTGCCTGTGCTCTAGAAATGGAACAACAAAACCTGGATGACAGCACATCTGTTTACAGCATGGTTTACTGAATATTTTAAACCCAGTGTTGAGACCTATTGCTCAGGAAAAAAGATTCCTTTCATAATTAATGCTCATTGACAATGCCCCTGGTCACCCAAGAGCTCTGATGGAGGTGTACAAGGATATTAATGTCGTTTTCATGCCTGCTAACACAACATCCATTCTGCAGCCCATGGATCAAGGAGTAATTTTGACTTTCAAGTCTTGTTATTTAAAAATACATTTTGTTAGGTTAGAGCTACCATAGTGATTCCTCTGATGGGTCTGGGAAAAATCAATTGAAAACCTTCCAGAAAGGATTCGCCATCCTGGATGCCATAGAGAACATTTGTGATTCAAGGGAGGAGGTCAAACATCAATATTAACAGGAGTTTAGAAGAAGCTGATTTTAACCCTCATGGATGGCTTTAAGGAGTTCAAGCCTTCAGAGGAGGAACTAACTGCAAATGTGGTGGAAACAGCAAGAGAACTAGCATTAGCAGTGGAGCCTGAAGATGTGACTGAATTGCTGCAGTCTCATGATAAAACTTTAACGGATGAGGAGTTGCTTTTTATGGATGAACAAAGAAAGGGTTTCTTGAGATGGAATCTACTCCTGGTGAAGATGCCATGCACATTGTTGAAATGACACCAAAGGATTTAGAACATTACACAAACTTAGTTGATAAAGCAGCAGCAGGATTTTAGAGGATTGATTCCAATTTTGAAAGAAGTTCTACTGTGAGTAAAGTGCTATCAAATAGCATCGCATGCTACAAAAAAATCTTTCATGAAAGGAAGAGTCAATTGATGTGGCAAACTTCATCATCTTCTTTTAAGAAACTGGCATGGTAACCCCAACCCTCAGCCACCACCTTGATCAGTTAGCAGTCATCAACATTGAGGCAAGACCACCAGCAGAAAGATTATGACTTGATGAAGTCTCAGATGATTGTTAGCACTTTTTAGCAATAAAGTATTTTGAAATTAAGGTGTGTACATTTTTTAGACATAATGCTATTGCACACTTAACAGACTACAGTATAAACATAGCTTTCATGTGCACTGGGAAACCAAAAAATTTGTGTGACCAGCTTTATTGAAGTGGTCTGGAACTGACCCTGCAATATCTCTGAGGTATGCCTGTATTTTTTCCCCTTTTAGTTCATGGAGTCCCTGAATTTTATCCTCAGATCTCTTGGGAATTCATAACTGCCAGGTTAAGCAACTCTGGTCTAGGGTCAAAACCTAGATCATTTCATCTGAAAGAGTGGTCTTTGGATCATCTGCATCAGAATCTTCGAGGGGTGTTTGTTAGAAGATTCTACTACTCTGTGAGCAGACCCAGAAAACTGCATTTTCAACTTCATCCTCAGAGGACCATTTTCACACAAAGTTATGAGAATCACTGCATCTGGACTTTACTGGTTAGCAATAGCGCTTTGGTTGGCCACTTGGATAATGAAAGGAAGATCTCCTTGGAGAGCTGAGAAGCGAGGTGGGAAAGCAGGATTCCAGGCACAAGCTCTTATGTGGAGACCCTTGGAGGTGGTGTACGTGAACTTGGTGGGCACAGCAGGCTGAGGCATGCAAGAATATCAGGGAAGGAAGCTGAGATGGGGCATCTTGGTGAAGGGTCCCATAGTGCTGGCAGAGGCTCTGAAAAGACTTCAGAAATTAACTCACCCCCATCCTCACTTCGATTCTATATTTTACGCATGGGAAGAGAAATTTGTCAAAGACCACATTGTTTGTGGCAGAGATAGTCCACTATAACTAAATGCCAAGTTTAATTCTCACACTTGCTGGTGGTGAGTTCAGGGCATAACCACATGGTCAGTGGCAAGCCCTGTATAATTTCTCCCTCTGCTCTAAGCACTGGCTTCTGTTCCGCTTTCAGGTGCTGCTGAGTTCTGAGCTCCCTTACAGAGTCTTCCCGAGCTGGCACCTTTGGTGCTTTCATTCTTTCATTCACTCATAACAACTAGCCATGGACCAGGCCTTGACCTACATGCTATGAAGGATACAGAAATGAGTGAAGAAGTGATCATACTTTTAAGGAATTTTCACAGATACCCTTTCTAATCACTATCAATCTTAAGTAACCCTGACAACCAGCGGTTCTTTTGATCCAGGCCTGATTTGATGTGTGTGCAGTTGCCAAAAGAAGTCTTATTGGAAGGAAGCAAGAGCTTTTAGCATATCGATTAACTGGGGACCTGTCTTTTCTGTTGTAATTGGTAACTAGTTAGACCCATGAGGTTTTTTGTTTTGTTTGTAGAGATGAGGGTCTTGCTATGTTGCCCAGGCTAGCCTTGAACTCCTGACCTCGAGCAATGCTCCCTGCTTCAGCCTCCCACAGTGGCTCATGCCTTCATTTTATAACTGAAAGTTTGTACCCTTTGACCATCATCTCCCCATTTCCCCCACTTCCTGGCAACCCCTGGCAACTACCATTCTACTCTCTTTTTCTGAGTTCAGCTTCTTTTTTAAGATTTCATTCCACATATACGTGAGATCATGCAGTGTTTGTCTTTCCTTGTCTGATTTATTTCACTTAGCATAGTGCTCTCAAGTTTCATTCATGTTGCAAATGGCTGGATTTCCTTCCTTTTTATGGCTGAATAATATTTCATTATATATATAAACCATGCTTCCTTTATCCATTTATCTGTTGGAAATGAAAACTTTTTATCTTATAAAGGTCAGAAGTCTGACACAGGTCTCACAGGGCTAAAATCAAGGTATCTGCCTTTCTGGAAGCTCTAGGGAAGAATTCACTTCCTTGCATTTTCCAGCTTCTAGAGGCTGCCTGCATACCTTGGCTGGTGGCCTCTTGTCTCCATCTTCAAAGCCAGTCATGACAGGCTGAGTCCTCATGCTGTCATCTCTCTGGTTCTCTCGCTGACCTTTCTGTAGTCATGTCTCTCTCTGACCACAGCTCGGAAAGGTTCTCCGCTTTTAGCAATTGATGTGATTAGCTTGGGCTCATCTGGATAATCCAGGATAAGCTTCCCCTATCAAGGTCTGTATGCTTAATCACAGTGCAAAATCCTTTTTGCCATGAAAGGTAAAATATTCACAGCTTCCAGAGATTAGGGTATGGGCATCTTTGGAGATCATTATTCTGCCTTCCAGAGAGAGAGAGAGAAGAGAGAAGACGAGAATATTTGCCTGATGTCTTTCTCAGGAAAATGGACTTCTAATAACTGAACAATTAAGAATTCAGAATGCAGCTGAAGGCCAACATTTTCCAGGTAATTATATTTTACTGTTTGCTACACATTCAGCAGCTGAAGACATAACATATGACACTTAAGACACAAGCCAGTGCTGTTAACTTCTGCCCCTCAGCTTATCCAGGAGTCCCCTGCTATATGCAAGCTGTCTTTGAGTGTGCAGAAAACCAGCTCCTTAGTAATTGCACCTTAATATTTCTTATATTATATTTTCGGGTTTCCATCTGATGCAAGATGAGCCCCAGGCCAACCTGTGGAATAGCTGAAGTTTGTCTTCAGTGCTACTCTTGTCTTTACCTACCCCTAAACAGACTCCTCTGCTCATGAAGAACATACACAATTGTCTGAGGATTTTTTTTCCTTTTTAAGGTATATATATATATATATATATATATATATATATGTGGGGAAAGATGGGAAGAGAGAACTCTAAAATAGCAGTTATTTATTAGGTGGTGAAATTGTGGATTTCTTTCTTGTTTTTCTTCTAAGCCTTATCTAGTAGTCTTTTGTATTTCTCCATAAAAATTCATATTCACAAGTGTTAGCCAATGGAGAATTAATTTTCCATATGGAACTGAGAGTTGGAGATCAAAATTTAGATTTTATACTTTTATTTCTAAGGAATATGACAATCAGGTGCATCTGGGTTGGGCTTCTAATTCCTCCAGATATAACCTGGTTGACCTTGGGCAAGTGACTCAGTTTCCTCAGCTGTAAAATGAGGAATCTAAATAGCTTCTACCTCATAGTGTTAGTGTGAGAATTAAATTATAGATGCATGCAAACTTCTTAGGTTGATGTCTGGCAGATAATAAACCCTCAATAAACATAAATGTTATTTTTAGAACTCAAATATTACTCAACCCAGACTTCAAAGCAAATATCAAATCTATTGTCAGGGACAGTAGGGGTGGTCATGTTCCTAATTTCTGAATGTGGCAATTATGGACCAACAGAATGTGTTTCCAGTTGAGAACCTTCAATTTGAGTGAAAGCCTGTAAGTGACTTAATTATATAAACTATTTGTAATGTAGAATATTAAGGCAAAGAATAAAAAAGTAGCTTTTCAAATGTATTTAGTTATTAGTTACGGAGCACTTAGTATTTTCCAGACCCTCTAGAGACAGGTTTCTGTTCGCAAGAACTAAGAGCGTACCAGGGGAGAAAAGAAATGAACACAAATAGCTGTAAAAAGAGGCAGAATAGGTAACAAGAAGGCTGGAAGGTTAGAGGATGGGGTTTCTCTGGAGGGTGGTCAGGGAAGGAATACTGGAGCTGGTAGGGTATTTGAGCTAGATCTTGAAAGAGGGGGGTGGTTTTGAGAGGGCAACGAGGAAATGGAGTAACATTCTGAATTACCCTGCAAGCATTTTCACATACAAGCTTCCACCAGGACAAAGATTCAGTTCATGTTATTCCCAAGAGTTATACTCTTTGAAATAGGGAAGTTTTAATGCAGTATTATATAATATTACATGGCTCCTAAAATGATAAATATGCAAAGAATTTAATAATATAAGATGCCTATGTTATACAGTCTCTCAAAAAAGAATACATCAAAAATGTATGCACAGTATGATCTCAATTATATAAAGAGCACAGAAAAAGACGAAAGGAAATACTTGAAGTGTTAACACTTGTGACTAGGTATTGGGATTATGGATTTTTCTTCTATATAGTTATTGTGTGTGTGTATTAAAAACTCAGAAAGCAGTATATAAAAAATATCTTCAGTTTTAATAATAACAACAATAATACAAACACTTATAAACTCAACAACAGGTAAAGAAATAAAACATTGCTGGGAATGAGAAATTCCCTTTTTTCATTGTATACTTTCCTTTATCCCCATATATTATTGTTACATATTTCCTTAGCATTTTTCAACCTTCGTGTGTTTCCCTAAACAAACTATTACTTAGTTTTGGGGAAAGAATCTGAGTGTCAAACACAAATCTAGCTGTGCAAAAAAAGGACAATATTGCCACTATTAGATGATGGCTCCCAGGAGGAGGTAAGGTGAAGTCTCCTAGTCACAGTCCTATGTGGCTTTCCTGAGTTCAGCTGGACCATCTTGGACAAGACAATGGGCAAGGCCATGGTTAAGTCCTGTAGCTGAGGACTCTGGAACCAGGGAGTCTAGCAGGGCTGTAGTGTGGAATTGGGACTGGAGGGCCTGTAGGTATGTGGGCAGGGGGAGTGGGCTGCTCTGCATGGTTTGTTTCTGAGCACCTATAGACCCCTCTAACTCTCAAGTAGTAGATCAAAGAATTCCACAGGGCGACACGAATGTCTTCAGCTGGAACAGTTAGTTGAGATGGGAGGGAGAGCTAGAATCTGATCTGTACATTGTCAGGGTAAGGCAAGCATAGATAAAGATGTGGGCGAGGCTTACCTGGGCACTCTATCCTCAGATTGAAAAGCTGGTACAATGGCAGACGAAATCCTGGGGATGGCAATGCTCAGAATGTCTAGTCCAGCAGTGGGGAAGCTTTTCATGTTGGAAGGCTGCATTAATTTAACTATAATCAAATAAGGCCACATTCAAGAAACTTCATTTAGATATACTTAAAAACGTACATTATTTTGTAAAAATCTAACTACATTTATATGTACTTAATAATTTCAAAAAATGAGAACTATTTTCAAGTTAATTAACCTTTTAATGACTTTGTTTTGTCTGCTTTTTGTTGGAAAGCATTTGAATATTTGGTTGCAGCATGGAGGTCCACAGTTTCAACTGATCCTCTAGGTGGGTATCAGTCATTTGTGACCTTAAGGGCATCTTGATTTGGGGTAGGTAGGAGAACTTAGATTCACAGCAATAAGTGGTTGAAAAGCAAGAAAGCATTTTGCTGAAGGCGTGGGTATTCTACTGCATTTTTCCATATTTCAATTGGCTTTTTCTTAGCATCAAATAATGACTTTAAAATGACATCTACTGAGAGCTCCATCAATTCTATCTGTAGTTCTTTAGGTGCCTTGGTGATATCAACTAGGTGAGGCTAAATGCTAATTTGAGTGTGATGTCATGATTCTCAAATTCAGTGAACCTTTCATTGTATCCTCCAATGAATAGATCCATAACAGCTGTGCATCCTTCAAATGACTCACATACATCATCCTGCTCATGAATGGCCTTTGCTAACTGAGGAAAATTCATCTGAAATTTCCTTTTGAAGAACAAGTGTTTTGAGAAAAGACAGCTTTTTTTTTTTTTTTTTGAGACAGAGTCTCACTCTCTTGCCTGGGGTGAGTGCCGTGGCATCAGCCTAGCTCACAGCAACCTCAAACTCCTGGGCTCAAGCGATCCTTCTGCCTCAGCCTCCCGAGTAGCTGGGACTACAGGCATGCGCCACCATGCCTGGCTAATTTTTTCTGTATATATTTTTAGCTGTCCAGATCATTGTTTTCTATTTCTGGTAGAGACGGGGGTGGGGGGGGTCTCGCTCTTGCTCAGGCTGGTCTCGAACTCCTGAGCTCAGAATGATCCGCCCGCCTCGGCCTCCCAGAGTGCTAGGATTACAGGCGTGAGCCACCGCGCCCAGCCAAGATAGCTTTTTTTGAAATGCTTGGACTTTTTGCCACACATCATATATAGACTTAGTTTTTACCTTGCAAAGAAATATTCAAGTCGTTTTGATTTGACTTGATATCACACAGAAATGCTGCATTCCTACAGAAACCTTCTTTCAATAATTCACATTGCTGATTCTGTTCTTCATAAAATCTAACTATCTGTTCTCATAGAGAAAAAAGTTTTGGCTAACACCTATCCCTGCGATAGCCAACGGACTTTAGAATGATATGGCAAATCCACACAGAATATCTCAACCTTCAACTTTAGCATGTTATGAAACTGATGATGCCGTGTTGTATTCGCAGGAATATAGTTAATAATACTTATAACTTGTTGCAAAGCGTCACTTAGAGTAGTAGCTTTAGCATACAGATTTTGCCGATGCAAGATACAATGAAAAGAAGTGAGAGCATCTGGATCCATTAATACTTTTTTTATCTGTGTGATAAACTTTTCATGTTTTCCTGTCATGGAGGATGCACTGTCTATACACACACTCACTAAATTTACCAAATTCAGTCCAACTTCATGACATTTATCTTGAAAGCTGTTGAAGATATCAACTCCCTGTGTTCTGCTCGCAAGAGTGCCCAAGTAACTTTGTAACAAAGAAAATTTGTTATGACCCGAATGAAGTACAAAACCTGTGCCAGATCAGTAGTATCAGTTGATTCATCCAAAGTGATTTAATAATATATATTTTCCTTTTGAAGTATTGCATGAAGTTTTTCTGTTAAGTTGAAGGCTAATTCATGCTGCCAATCAGTTATGGTTCTCCTCGAAAGAGGCAGTTTTTACTTTGAAACATTATTGGGGTCTAAGCATCCTACAATTTCCACGATGCATTCTTTCACAGTTTCTACATCACTGAATGGTCCCTTTTCTTTCCTGAGCATATAAGCTACTTTATAAGTTGCTTCAGTGGCATTATTTCCAGGTCTTATTGCTGCTTGTAAGAATTGTCTTTGCTTTTGCTTTTCATCGTTTAATTTCTGCAATACAACCTTTCATGCCTCTCCCTCTAATTTAAAATATTTGTGGTCTGTCTGAGTGTTACAATGCTGATGAGCATTGAATTTCTTTAATGTTGATATTGCAGTATCACAAAGCAAGCAAATCATCTTTTCTTTAGCAGAAACAAGAAAATATTTCAATTCCCAACCCTCATTAAAAAATCTGTTTTCTTCCTTCAGCATTCTCTTGGTCTTCTTTGACATGATGGGCTGTTAAGCAGACAGAATGAAAAAATACTGTTGATCTGTGCAACTATTCACAAATTCCAATTCAAACAGAAACACAGTACACCGTTTCAAAAGCTGAAAATAGACTGGCGTACTTGACCCATAACTCTTTCCAGCTGGCCTCGTGTGGTAGTGGTGCCAGTCAGGTGGGGGAAGTTAGAACTAAATCATGAGCACAGCAGCCGTCAATTTAGCCCTTATGGCTTACCGGTGTTCTAATTGTGCTGGTCAATCTGGAAGGATTATTTCATTGAAACTTATTTTATTCTTTGGTATTTTAAATATGTTCATTTAAAAAATAAAATAAAAATATAGAAGATGAACAAAAATGTATTACTAAAAATAAAAGGATTTGTCCTGTAAAATTTGGATTCAGTCAAAAGGCTGCACTTAAGGACCTAGAAGGCCACATGTGGTCTTAAGGCTGCAGGTTCCCCGCCCCCGGTCTAGTCCTTGAATCTTAACTGCCCCAGTCTGAATTGGCTGTCCTACTCAATGGGGAGCAAAATTATTCTCTTGGGATCTCCATCATTCTCTCAGGAATTGCCTTCACCTCTCTCCTACGTTGCCTTGCTAATTTCCTGGACCCGCCTTCTGTTTTTTTTTTTTTTTTTTTTAGACAGAGTCTCTCTCTGTTGCCGGGGCTAGAGTGCCGTGGCATCAGCCTAGCTCACAGCAACCTCCAACTCCTGGGCTCAAGCGATCCTCCTGCCTCAGCCTCCCGAGTAGCTGGGACTACAGGTATGTGCCACCATGCTCAGCTAATTTTTTCTATATATTTTTAGTTGTCCAATTAATTTCTTTCTATTTTTAGTAGAGACGGGGGTCTCGCTCTTGCTCAGGCTGGTCTCGAACTCCTGAGCTCAAACAATCCGCCTGCCTCGGTCTCCCAGAGTGCTGGGATTACAGGCATGAGCCACCGTGCCCGGCCATGGACCCACATTCTTTTCATGATTGCTGCCTTATTTTGTAGGTGCACTACTTCCAAAACTCTTTGAAAAAGGGAGGGTACATGGGAGGTCAACAATTTGAGACCTTAAATATCTTCTCAATAAAATATTTTTATTCTACCCTTGTATTTGATTGATGGCTTGTCTGGATCTAGAATTTTTGTTTGGAAAGTAATTTTCCTTCAGAATTTGGAAAACATTGTTCCCTGGTCTTCCAGCTTTCCATGTTAGTGTTGAGAAATCCTAATCCTCCCTAAATCACCTATGCTTTCTCTGGAATCTTGTAGAAGCTTCTCTTTTCTCCCAATGTTGTGAAGTTCCACAATAATGTGTCTTACTGTGGATCTATTTTCACCCATTGTGCTAAGTAAGCACATGGGGTACACTTTTGGTCTATCAATTCGTGCCCTTCAGTTTGGGAGATTTTCTTGGATTATTTCATTGATTTTTGTTTCCTTTATCTTCTTCTTTTCTTCCTTCTATTATTTGAATATTAGATATTTTGAACTGATCCTTCATTTTTCTTGTCTTTTTATTCTTCTTTTTCACCTCTTTGACTTTTTGCTCAACTTTCTGGAAGATTTCCTGGGTAGTGTCCTCCTACTCAACACCTGAGTTTTTCATTATTGCTTTCATATTTTTAATTTTCACAAGCTCCTTTTTATTTTGTCCTCTGAATGCTACTTTGTTGAAACAAAACATCCTGTTCTTGTCTTATGGTTGCAATATCTTCTCTTATTTCTCTGAAGGTAGTGTTGATAGTTTTGTTTTTTTCTCTCTGCGTAATTGCTGTATCTTCCAAGTTACATTTTTTTTCCTGTTTTTTGATCTTTGCATTTCATGATAATGACTTTCCTCGGATGTCTGGTGATACTTGAATGTTGACTCTTGATTAAAATCTGACCTAAATGTGCTGAGAGCAAACTCAGAAGAAATGGGGCTTTTGACTCTGAGCTTCAGCACATTGTGATTTGGGTGAGCTGTTTGTTGTGGATCCCTGATGTCAGAATCCTTAGGTATTTCCTTTTGGGATAGCCAAATTCTCAGGGAAGATTCTTCCAATCTCCTGCCTGGTGCTGCTTCTTCTGAGATTTTGAGGATTCTATGGTATAAATTGGATTGGTTTCCAGCTTTCTCCAAAAAAGAAAGAAAGAAGGAAAGAAAGAAAGGGCCATGGTGTGAGGTTAAATTCTGGATCCTAACATCAAATTTTTATTTCAGCAAGGTAAAAACTAGTGGCTCTGAAGAAGGTGAGACTAGACAATGAGAAAGAGGGCTTCCCAATCACAGCCATTCGTGAGATCAAAATCCTTTGTCAGTTAATCCATCGAAGTGTTGTTAACATGAAGGAAATTGTGACAGATACACAAGATGCACTGGATTTCAAGAAGGACAAAGGTGCCTTTTGCATCTGTGTAAAAAGACGCAAAAATCAAGTAAATTATATATTCCCTAGCAGTTCAGCTAATTTTTCAGTTACCCAGGGTAATAGAAGGAATCCTAGATTTCCAGAACAGCAGAATATCAGATTTGGAGGGCACCTTGGAGCTAATTCAAGCCTGACACATATGCAGAAAAGCCCCCAGGCTGGTCACCTTGTATTTACTCCAGAGGGTATCCTCTGAGCTCTGTGTTCGCCTGGCTGAATACACAGCTAGCTCTAGATCCTTGAGCACACGTCTCCCAAGGGAAGGGAGGGAGCCCAGAAGTCTGGATCTCAAGGGAAAGGAAACTTTCAGAGGGGACCTGCCCAGTGGATTATGTGGTCACAGAGGCACAAAAGCAAACTGCGTAAAAGTTGCCTCAATATAGCTGCCCTTTCAATAAGGTTCTGAACGTTTGGCTTGGTCCTGGAGGAGACAGTCAGAGAGTGATTATAAGAAAAAGTGATGTAAGGAGGAACACCTCACTTCCCATTGCCCTATCAGGGTTTGCAAGGCTAGAACCCTAATTGCACGACCCATCATTAAAACCTGTGGCACAGGACGAGTCAATAAAAAAGCCTTGTTATTTCTAGCAGCCTCGATTGGTAGAATCACAGTAAAAAATAGGAACCAGAGGCTTTTAAAATGATCTTAGATGTCATTCTGGTTATTCTTTCTCTTGTAATTTTACTCACTTGACTTCACATCCTCCCTTTTTTGTTTCATTGTATTTTGTACTTTTTTCTCATGGGGAGTTTTCCAGTAAAAACTGGAAAACCTGCTAGACAAATTCTAAAAGAGCTGTAACACTACTACTGTATTTTGTGTTTAATTATAATTCTATTTATTTGTTTGACTAGGTATTAAATTCATATTTTTCAAACTTCAAAATGCATAAGTATCCTAAATTTTCCCATGCGCCCAGCCCCTAGTTTCCTTCTCCAGAGACAACCATTTTTATCAGTTTTTAAAATGTATCTTTCAGAAACATTTTATGCACATGCAATTAAATAAGTACATATTCCTTTTTTTCTTCCCTTTTACCTTTTGCACAGATGGTAGCATTTTATACAAGATTTCCGCACCTAGTTCCCCACCGAATAGCACTTGTTTGACATACCTCTACATAGTATTTCATTGTAGGGACGAACCATGGTGTATTTAAACAATCCATTATTGATGAACCCTTGGGTTATTTTATCCTCCTTTTTCTTTTCTGGTCTTTTTCCTCTACTGTTCTTCTATTTATTTCTAAAAAATGGATATAAACATTTAGAATTTTAATAGGTGTTGCCAAATGACTCACTAAAAAGGTTATAGCAGTTTACATTCCCATCAAATTGGTATGAAAATGTCTGTTTTTTTAACAGCTTCAATAATATAGATTATTCTCAATCTCTGAAATATTCATTTACCTGATAGGTGTTATTTGTTTATTTTTACTTTCTTTTTTTGAGATAGAGTCTCAATCTTTTGCCCAGGCTAGAGTGTAGTGGCATCATCTCAGCTCACTGCAACCTCAAACTCCTGGGATCAAGTGATCCTCCTGCCTTAGCCTCCCAAGTAGCTGGGACTACAAGCATGTGCCACCATGCCTGGCTAATTTTTATATTTCTTTTGTAGAGATGGGGTCTCACTCTTGCTCAAGCTGGTCCCGAATTCCTGAGCTCAAGTGATCCTCCTGCCTTGGCCTCCCAAACTGCTAGGATTACAGCCACTGCACCCAGCCTATTTATTTATTTTTAAGTAGCATTTCCCACAATCTAATTACATAAAAAGTAAATGATTGCTAGGTAAAATTTATAAAATTCAGAAAAGCAATAACCACATTATAAATTTGGGGGTATTTACTGCCAGTGCTATAATTTATTAATATAGTCCCTTTCTTCCTTTTTTGGTACAAATATGGTAACATACTATATTTGTTATTTCGTAACTCACTTTTAAAAGTTACTAGCATATGATGAACATTTTCTATGTTATCAATTACTTCTGTCTTTAATATATTTAAATTAAATTTTTATCATGAAACATGTAAAAGTAGGTAGAACGTCATAATGAACATCCATATACACACCGCCTAGGATTTAAAAAATTAACATTTTCCCATTTCGCTTCATCTATTTTCTTTGCTGATTATTTTAACATACTTTCCAGCTATCATGACATTTTACCCTAAATATGCTTTTCTAGATTTTAGAGACAGCAAATTGGAAGTGAGACATGGCGAGGGCCAAGTATGAGGTCTTGAAGTAGAGTCACGTTCAGGGTCATCAGGAGAAGGAAGTGACAAACGAAGGAGACAGGGATGGAGCACAGGAGAGAGAGAATGAGAGGAGGACGGTGCAGAGTCACCAAGTCTGACGGCAAGTCCCACCAAAGAAGGCAGGGCTGGTCAACAGACTAGAGGTTGCAGGACACCAAGGAGGGTGACAATTGAGAAAAGGCCAGCGGATATGATGAAAACTGAGAGCGTGTTCTGAATTGAGTGGTTTGGGGAAAACTCAGGTTGAAGGATTGTGAAAGGGGGCAGGTATGCATGACATAAGCATGTGTCACTCCATTACCTCATGCTCCTCTGCAGGGCTCACCAGCCCCTGAACACGGCAAAGCAATGGGACGCACCCTCCTCCCTCCCTGCCGCTGCAAGCCCCAGCTTCCATTCTCTTGTAAGTACATATTGCATCAAATCTGTTGTTGTTCATTTAAGCTACCTTCTTCCTAAATAAAAATATTGACAAGATGTTGTAATACAAGGCTCTTTGCCCTCCACCACCTTATGCTCTGTGTAGCTATGCGATTCAGAATATTCACAGGAAAGGTCCTGGTAATAATGAGAGGGTGGTGGGGAGGAGAAAGGAGAATGAGACAGATTGTGTGTGTTTTTTTTTTTTGAGACAGAGTCTCACTCTCTTGCCTGGGGCAAGTGCCGTGGCTTCAGCTTAGCTCACAGCAACCTCAAACTCCTGGGCTCGAGCAATCCTACTGTCTCAGCCTCCTGAGTAGCTGGGACTACAGGCATGTGCCACCATGCCCGGCTAACTTTTTCTATATATATTTTTAGCTGTCCAATTAATTTCTTTCTATTTTTTTTTTTTGGTAGAGACAGGGTCTCACTCTTGCTCAGGCTGGTCATGAACTCCTGAGCTCAGAACGATCCGCCCGCCTCAGCCTCCCAGAGTGCTAGGATTACAGGCGTGAGCCACCGCACCCGGTAGATTGTGTGTTTAATTAAGACATACTGTGAACAAACAGGAAAGTGCACAAATCTTAAGTGTATAGCTTGATGAATTTTTGCACAGTATGTGCTGTGTAACCACCAGCCAGACGCTGACATAGAACATTTCCGGCACTCTAGAAGGCTCCCTCAATGTCCCTGTCTGTGATTGTGGAGAACTGATCCAACTCCAGAGAACCCATGGTCGGGGGAAGGAAGGGATGAGCCTTGGGTGCAGCAGAGGGAATGATATTTTGATACATTCACTTTCCTGGATAATATCTACATTGACAGTCCTACCTTTAATGTTTTGGCTGCTCCTGAGAAGCAGGATAGCATAATGGTGAGCGGTGTGGACACTGGGCTACGACCTGGATTTGAATCTCAGCTCTACCACTTATTAACTCCATGACCTTTTGTAACTTACTTAACATTTCTGTACCTCAATTCTCTCATCTGTGAAACAGGGTAATAATGATATCTACTTGATAGGATGGTGGAGAAGATTGAGCGAGACACCGAGAATAGTACCTAGCACATAGTAGCACTCAATAAACGTTATCTCTTTTTAAGCCATTAGTGGGAACTTCAGGTGCACTGCCAGAGCCAATGCAGCATATATTTGGGGGTGGGTCATGTTGACCCTTCAAATCCCATCCTCAGCTGCGTCCACCTTGCTTACAAGGAGCCGGGGTTTTCACTATATCTCTCCTTCTCTTACATGAGTATACACCCCTTGCAGAATCCAGTCTCTTCATAGCATCTCTGTTCTAGCCTGTCCCTGAGCTGTGCACACAAAGCTGAGGGAGTGGAAACATCAAGCCTGGCTCTGGTGGCGACCTTGTCAAGACATTTCCATCACACTTGCTGGGTCATCGGAAAGGCTTGCTCACTGTACAGGCTAGTCAGCTTCCAAGGAATTCATCAGTGGCTGGAATCGGGGTGTGTGTGACCCTCAGCTGCTCCCATGGCTCGCCCCTTCCTTCTCCACACCCTAACTTCACCTCTGGAGTTGGACCAGTTCTCCATAATCGCAGCCAGGGTGACAGCAAGGTGTGATGGATGGACAAGGAGCCACGGAGTGGCAGGGTGCTTGGTCAGAAACCCAAGGCTGTGTTTATGAGAAGGAAGAGGCTGTTTCCTGGAGCAAGCATAATGCAGCTCTAAAAAAGGCAGGGGAAATACATCATGCGAGGGAGCATAACCCTGGGAGGGCCGCTGGGAATCCGAGTACCAGAGCAGCCCTGGCAGGTCAAGGTGCCTCTCACAAGGCCTTTTTTATAGGCCATTTGCGTGAGGGTTTGCTGCTGTTCCCTGCAGAGCTGACAGCCACTCAAGGTCTCAGTGGGGAGCTTGGAAGCTAATCTTAGCTGTCCCTTTGCAGACCTTCTCTACTGGCCCTGCTCATGCATTTAGAAAAGAAATAACAAACTCTATTGTTTAAAAAAAAAAACTGCAAAAATGACAATTTTGGCTGTTGAGTCTTGCATTGCTGCAAATAGATTAGGGCCATCATCTCTTTTCCTTCCCTCTAAACCCAGGACAAAAGGTTTAACTGGATCCTCTCGATGGTCAAGAGAGGTACCAACATATGTTTTCCCCAAAGGGTATTATTATCTCTGTTTATCCCTAAGATTCCTCTGACTTCCTTGAAGATCCTACTGTGTATAAAGGAGACTCAGGATAAAATGAGGACTCTGTATTGGTTTCCTACGGCTGCTATAACAAACGACCCCACACTTAGTGGCTTTACACAACAGAAATTTATTCTCCTGTGGTTCTGGAAATAAGAAGTCTGAGTGAGTCTTTAAGGTTAAAACCAGTGTGCCAGTAGGGCTGGTTCCTTCTGGAGGCTCCTGGGAAGAATCTGTTTCCTACCTCTTTTAGCTTCTGGTGGCTGCCTGCATTTCTTGGCTTGTGGCTCCTTCCTCCATCTTCAAAGCCAGTGGCCTAGCGTCTTCTACCTTTGAATCTGCTTCCCTCTGCTTCTGCCCTATGGCCTTTTCCTCTTTTGTAGTCTACTCTCCCTCTGCCTCTCTCTTACAGGACACTTGTGATTAATTTAGGGTCCACCCAGATAATCCAGAATAATCTCCCCATCTCAAAATCCTGCCAAGTCCCCTCTGCCATGTAAGGTAACATTCACAGGTTCCAGGTGTTAGGGCCTGCATATCTTTGAAGATTGTGATGTTTAATTTTATGTGTCAGCTTGACTGGGGCAAGGAATGTTGAGATAGATGATAAAACATTATTTCTATTGCTCACTTTGGCAGCACATATACTATAATTGGAAATGTACAGAGAAGATTAGCATGGCCTCTGGGCAAGGATGACATGCAAAGTTTAAAAAAAAAACAAAACAACCCCACATTATTTTTGGGTGTGTCTGTGAGGGTATTTCTGTAAGAGATCAGCATTTGAGTCATACAGTGAGGAAAGAAGACCCACCCACATCGTCCAACCCGCTGACTACTTGAGTAGAACAAAAATGTGAAGGAAGGGTGAATTTGCTGTATTCTCCTGCCCTCAGACATTGGACATCAGTGCTCCTGGTTCCCAGGCTTTAGGACTCAGACTAGCACTTAGACCATCAGCCACTCAATTCTCAGGCCTTCAAAATTGGACTAAATCACATTACTAGCTTTTCTGGTTCTCCAACTTGCAGATGACAGGTCGGGGGACTTAGCCTCCATAATCACATGACCCAATTCCTATATATTCCCTTTATATATGATATATAAGAACCAGTATATCCTATTGGTTATGTTTCTCTGGCGAACCTTGACTAATATTCAGCCTACCATAATATGACCATTATTCAGCCTACCACGCCCTCAGGTAACCATAGAAATTTATTGAACATATATTGTGTGCTAACCACTGTGCTAAGTGCCTTGATGCACGTATCCTTTTAGTTCTCCAACCCTATGAAGTAGGTACTGCCTCTAATTTGCAGACAATGACAGCTAACATTCTTTTAATTCTTAGTTACGTGCCAACCTCTCTTCTTTTGTTTTTTTTTTTTTTTTTTTTTTTTTGAGACAGAGTCTCACTCTCTTGCCTGGGGTGAGTGCCGTGGCGTCAGCCCAGCTCACAGCAACCTCAAACTCCTGGGCTCGAGCAATCCCACTGTCTCAGCCTCCCGAGCAGCTGGGACCACAGGCATGCGCCACCATGCCCGGCTGATTTTTTCCTATATATATATTTTTACCTGTCCAATTAATTTTCTTTCTATTTTTGGTAGAGATGGGGTCTCGCTCTTGCTCAGGCTGGTCTCGAACTCCTGAGCTCAGAACGATCCGCCCACCTCGGCCTCCCAGAGTGCTAGGATTACAGGCGTGAGCCACCGCGCCCGGCCCAACCTCTCTTCTTGAATTTTAGATGCATTAACTCTTTTAACCTGCACAGCAACCTATAAGGTAGGTAGTGTTATTTTTCTCCAACTTAGAGATGGGGAAACTGAGGCATAGACAAGTAACTTGCCCAAGATCTTCTAGTAAGAAGCAGAATTGAAATGTGAACCCAATCCCATAACTACTAACCTTCCTGCCAGTCAGCTTTGTTCTTCCTACTTCATAGCAGAGGATTTTACCTGGCTCTTGGTCGTCCTTATTCCACTGACAAGGTGAAAGGGTACTGTGATCTCAGGGTCACCTAGAAGGTCAATTGGCCCTGTTTCAGTTTTGTTTTATTGCCTGGGTGTGTTCTTTTGCATGCAGTATTGCTTACACCCTCTTTGAAACAAAACATTCTTGGAGGAATAATATGTTGTCATTAATACCATTGTGTGAATAGGTTTACCTACCAGGTCGTTTTTGTAATAGAAAGAGAAGCATCAACTTGAAGGTTACAAAAGAGAAAGCTGGGATGCCAGAGTCAAAAATCATAAAGGGATGGAGGGTTGAGGAATAAAACAAACCAGCTTCTGCCACGGGAAGAAGAAGTCATGGCGAGAGGGTTGGGGAGGGGGTTGGGGGGAGAGAGAGAAAGAGAGAGAGAGAGAGAATCAGCCTTGACAAATGAGAATCGGAGTTTTTGGAGTTTTGAACACACTGAAGTTAAGTTTGCTTCAAGGTGGTCAAGGTGAAATTGTGGAAATGAATAAAAAACCCAGACACTGGAGTGGGTACTTTACTGGGAAGAAGGTGGAGAGAAGAGAAGATAAAAGGGACTCGCTTCATCAGATTTTTCAGTCCAATAAAACCCTAGTCCATTACCGCAATCTATTATTGTAATTCAAGAAGTATTGAGCTGCGGCTGGAAGGGCTCCCACTATCACGAGTACGATCATGATGTAATCCCAAACTGGCAGCTCAGGGACCTAATTCTGGAAGCAATACTTTTGCCAGCAAAGCTTTTTAAAAACTGAATTAGTATTTTTTTTTTTTTTTTTTTTTTTTTTTTTTAAGTTTCAGCATGTACTTTCAGCGCACTACACTTCTCATATTCTATACTGGCATGTTCCCAGCCCGCTTCATTCATTACTTACTCAGCCCCTTTGGCATTTGAGTTTGCAACCTTTGGAGTAAGATCCTTTGCCATGTGATAGAGGCTGCCAGACTTTCAGAATGAAAGCTGCTAAGCTAGGGAAAACTATGCTTACAATCATCTTAGCAACTCTAGAAGGTCACACATCTGACCTTTCAGCCTCATTTGTCCACTAAGTGTATACCCCATTAGAAGACCCATATGTCATGAATTTTACTGCCACAAATTATAGGGTCAGATTATTTGCCATTTTGTCCTCCACACTTGGTTGTCCTGGGAGGCCGGAGGCTATTTCTCCTTTTGAGTAAATGGGAAATGTTTGTCTCAATGGCTTTTAATGGGTGGGCAAGATTAACCTCTAGTTTTTATGTGTACATGGTTTGTATGGTCAAAAGGGTAGTTTGGGTCAAGACTCACGGGCATCTGGCAGGGGCTGAGGAGCCAACGTTACATCAGATGATTCCACCAAAAGTGATTGGACGTCAGAGCTAGAAGAGAGCTTAGACTCATCATTCATTTGACAAATATTTATTGAATGCTAGGATTTTGCTTGGTGCTGAGGTCACAGCAGTAAAAGACAAAGTTGCTGTCCTCATGAAATTTATGTTTTGAGTAGTGTAACTGCTCAAAAATCATATATGTAGTCTAATACCTTTTTTTTTAAGACCTCCAACTCCTGGTCTCAGGCGATCCTTCTGCCTCAGCCTCATGAGTAACTGGGATTGTAGGCATGTGCCTCCATTCCCAGTTAATTTTCAAATTTTTTTGTAGAATGGGGTCTCACTATGTTGCCCAGACTGGTCTCAAACTCCTGAGCGCAAATGATCCTTCTGCCTCGGCCTCCCAAAATGCTGGGATTATAGGCATGAGCCACTGTGCTCAGCACCAATGCCTTTAGTATATAGACAAAGGAACCAGGATCAGATTGGGCACATGAATTGCCAAAAGTCATACAGCTCTAAAGTGACAAAACTAGGACTGAAAATAAGGTTTGACGCTGATTTCCCGGCTTTTTCTACTTCCTACTTCCTTCTTACTGCCACGTTTTTTAAATGGTTTTTATCTGCTTTCATCTTCCATAGTGATCTATCCCAAAGTATCTTTCTACTGAAGTTGACTTTATTGAGGTCTCTTGAGCTTGATTATTTGTTGATTTGCTTATCTTCAAGAATTGAGCTGCGCATTCCTTTTAAGTTACATTCAAAGGCTTCACCACCTTCTGCAATTATTACATTTCTACAAATGGATTAAACGCTTGTTTAAATGGGTGATTTTACAGAAGAGTACATGCTATATGATTCTATTTATATGAAATTCTAGAAAAGGGAAATTCTAATTATATGAGATTCTAGAACATTCTAGAAAAGGGAAGTGTATCAATAGTTGCCTGGTGGCAGGGGTGGGAATTTACTGCAAAGGGGCATAATGGAACTTTTTTTGGGGGATGGAAATATTCTATTTCTTCAATGAGGTGGCAGTTACATGGATATATACATTTGTCAAACTTGTCAAACCATATGCCTAAAATAGGTGTGTACTGGTTGTAGATTAGACATCAATAAAGTCGATTTTTTGAAAAAGGAACCTTTTGAAACAGGTTTGCCTCTCTGCACAGAGGAAAATAGGATCTGCAGACTTGAGAGTTGGGACTTAAAACACAAAGACTTAGTTAGTGTGATTTTATTCAGAGAGTACGTGGGATTAGAGAGGTGTGTGTGCTTTTTGCATATTTGGTCTCGTTTGCCGTGTGCCTGTCATGATGTAGCATTTTGCTGCAACGAGTGTGATTCTGGTATTTATATATCTTGGACGGGGGGAGAGAAAAGGGGTGGGAGGTGGAAAACAACATGGGTCTTTAAGTAAGAGCCAAATACTCCATGTAGTACTCAATTTATAGAGCACTGCTCTTATCCAGGAGGAAAAACTGGCTAGGTTGACTTATGGAGATGTCTTTAGAGAGGCATATAAGTATGAGCACATTTATTCTATTTTATGGCTGATTTAAGGATTTTTATTTTTTTAAATTTCAGAGTATTACAGGATACAAATGTTTTGGTTACATGAATTGCTTTTGTACAGTTTGAGTCGGTTATAACTGTGCCCATTACCCAGGTAGTGTGCATTGTACCCGTTAGGTGTGAATTTAGCCATCCCCGCCTCCCCCCTCCCACCTGCTTGATTTCCGTTGAGTTTTACTATCATATGTGCATAGGGGTGACAATCGATTAGTTACAATTTAATAGTGAGTACAAGTGGTGTTTGTTTTTCCATTCTTGTGATGCTTCACTTAGAAGAATGGTCTCCAGTTCCACCCAGGTTGTTACAAAAGGTATTAGTTCACCGTTATTTTATGGCTGAGTGGTACTCCATGGTATACATATACTACATTTTATTAATTCACTCATGTATTGATGGGCACCTGGGCTGATTCCATGTCTTTGCGATTGTGAATTGTGCTGCAATAAACATTTGAGTGCAAGTGTTTTTTTTTATAAAATGACTTTTTTTCCTTTGGGTAAATACACAATAATGGGATTGCTGGATCAAATGGTACTTTTAGTTCTTTGACGTGCCTTCATACTACTTTCCATAGAGACTGTACTAATTTGAGTCCCACCAAGAGTGTATAAATGTTCCTTTCTCTCTGCATCCACACCAGCATCTATTGTTTTGGGACTTTTTGATGAAAGCCATTCTCGCTGGAATTAGATGATATCTCATAGTGGTTTTGATTTGCATTTCTCTGATGATTAGAGACGTAGAGCATTTTTTCATATGTTTATTGGCCATTAGTCCATCTACTTTTGAAAAGTTTCTTTTCATGTCTTTTTTCCACTTTTTTTTTTTTATTGTTTGTTGTTTATAGGGGTACAGGTGTTTAGGTTACGTATGATGCCCTTGCCCCCCCTTCCCCTAATGGGGTCATTTGATTTTTTTCTTGCTGATTTGCTTGAGTTCTTTGTAGATTCTGGTTATTAGCCCTTTATCAGAAGCATAGCATGCAAATATTTTCTCCCACTCTGTAGGTTGTCTGTTTGCTCTGTTGATTGTTTTCTTGGCTGTGCGGAAGCTTTTTAATTTAGTCAATTCCATTTATTTATTTTTGTTGTTGCTGTGATTGCCTTTGGGATCTTCTTCATAAATTCTTTGCCTAGGCTGATATCTATGAATTTTTCCAACATTTTCTTCTAGAATTCTTATAGTTTCATGTCTTAGGTTTAAGTCTGTTATCCATCTTGAATTAATTTTTGTGAGTGGTGAGAAGTGTGGATCCTGTTTCAGTCTTCTGCATGAGCTATCCAATTTTACCAGCACCATTTATTGAATAGGGATTCTTTTCCCCAGTGTATGTTTTTGCCAGCTTTGTCAAGGATCAGGTGGCAAATGAGGATGGTTTTATATCTGGGTTCTCAGTTCTGATCTGTTGGTCTGTCTCTGTTCTTATGCCCTTACCATGCTGTTTCAGTTACTATAGTCTTGTAGTATAGCTTGAAGTCTGGTAAAGTGATGCCTCCTGATTTCTTCCTTTTGTTTAAAGGTGCTTTGGCTATTTGGGGTCTTTTCTGGTTCCATACGAAGCATAGAATTAGTTTTTCTAAATCTGCGAAGAATGGTGTTGGTATTTTAACAGAGATTTCATTGAATCTGTAGATCACTTGGGGTAGTACAGACATTTTAACAATGTTGATTCTGCTGATCCATGAGTATGGTATATTTTTCCATTTGTTTACATCCTCTGCGACTTCCTTCCTCAGTGTTTTGAAGTTCTCCCTGTAGAGGTCTTTCACCTCCTTGGTTAAATATATTCCTAGTTATTTTATTTTCTTTGTTGCTACTGTGAAGAGTACTGAGTCTTTGATTTGATTCTCAGCTTGACTGTGCTGGTGTATAGGAATGCTACTGATTTGTGTACCTGAGACTTTTTTGTAATCTGAGACTTTGCTGAATTTATTGATTTAAGGATTTTTCAAGCATAGTTTTTATTACACATAATTTTCACCCTATGAACTGACTTTAAAACTTAACTATCCCCCATGTAAAGATCAACTCCATTGTTTGTTGTCAGCATGGTTGGGTGCTAAAGAATAGAACCTGAATTCTAGGCCCATCACAGTCTGATTTCCCTCTCAGGTATTTGACAGGATATTTTCCTGGGGCCTTGACTCAGTTTATCAACCTCTAAATAAACATGGCCCTCTCTATATCTCTGAAGATGGATGTCTCTGTGCATGTGTGAATGTGTGCTTATGGTTGGTGGCTTTTGTTTCTTCTATCAACTTAGAAGCATCTTCAAACTCCTGGAAGTAAGAGGTTATGTTAATTTTTACAATTATCTGTATGTACAATATTCTCTGCAGTTACCTGATAAAAACTTGTGAACCATTTGATTTCATCTGATTTTCCCATCCAAGTACTAACCAGGCCCAACCCTGCTTAGCTTCTGAGATTAGATGAGATTGGGTATGTTCAGGGTGGTATGGCCGTGAACTCATCTGCTTTTCTAATCTCAAATTGTAATTGCAATTTCATGTTTTAAGGGACTCAATTAAACACCTTTGGTATGCAAAACCAAGTCTTCCCTTCGAAGCACGACAGGACTGGTGAAACTATCCCAGGGGGTCCATGAAATAATGAGTTCACTGAAGTTATCCAGTCTTTTTCCAGCCCCACCCTAGCCTCTGGGTGATAGACATTCCATTTGGGGGAATGATTCATATAGGCCTTAATCCTGATAATACCTTAGATTTGCTGTGCACTTCAAGCATTTCATAGTACTTTCACACGCATTATCCTCATAACCAACCTGGGATATATATTGAACAGATAATATCCCCATTTCATTGATGGAAAATCCCAGGCTCAGAGAGGACATGAGATTTGCCCAAGATCTGTGGCGAATCAGCAGCAGAGTTGGAACCAGGACCAACCGCTATGGATAATTAACTAGACAAGGAAAGAATAGAAAACCTTTAGAATTATCATAAAAGGATTCATTAGACAAATATATGAGGAAGGAAGCCAAATTTATTGAGTACATACTATGTACCTGGCATTATGAGAGGTGCTTTATGTATGGTACCACATTAAGGTCATAGAAAATGTGCAGAGTTGTGATTATGTGTGTAAAGGGGAGGGATTTGGCTTTTTATTATCCCATTTTGCAGAAGAGGAAATTAGGGGTCCAAAAAGATGAGTAGCTTCTTCAAAGTACTGGAAGAAAATCCATTTACTATCCCTTTTATGAAATGAAAATTGTATATATTTATGATAAACATAACATTTTGAAATATGTGTACATTGTGCAATGGCTAAATCAAGCTAATTAATATATCCATTTCCTCATATACTTATTATTTTTTTGTGGTAAGAACACGTAAAGTCTACTCTCTAAGCAATTTTCAGGTATATAATAAATTATTGTTAATTATAGTCACATGATGTACAATAGATCTCTTATTCCTCCTATCTAAAATTTTGTATCCTTTGATCAGTGTCTTCCCAACCCACCCCACCCCAACCTGCAGCCACTGGTAGCTACCATTCTACTCCCTGCTTCTGTGAGTTCAATTGTTTTAAATTTTACATATAAGTGAGATCCTGTGGTGTTTGTCTTTCTGTGCCTGGTTTATTTCACTTAACATAATGACCTCTGGGTTCATCCATGTTGTTGCAAATGACAGGATTTCCTTCTTTTTAAAGGCTGAATAGTATTCTATTGTGTATGTATAACACATTTTATTTATTTATTTATTTTTTGAGACAGAGTCTCACTCTATTGCCCTGAGTAGAGTGCCATGGCATCAGCCTAGCTCACAGCAACCTCAAACTCCTGGGCTCAAGTGATCCTCCTGCCTCAGCCTCCTGAGTAGCTGGGACTACAGTCATGTGCCGCCATGCCCAGCTAATTTTTTCTCTATATAGTTTTAGTTGTCCAGCTAATTTCTTTCTGTTTTTAGTAGAGATGGGCTCTCACTCTTGCTCAGGCTGGTCTCGAATTCCTGAGCTCAAACGATCCACCTGCCTCGGCGTCCCAGAGTGCTAGGATTATAGGCATGAGCCACCATGCCCGGCCTGTATAACACATTTTCTAAATCCATTCACCCATTGATGCACTCTTAGGTTAATTCCCTATCTTGGCTATTGTCAACAATGCTGCCATGGGACATGAGAGTGCAGGTATCTCTTCAACACACTGATTTAATTTCCTTTCAATATATACCAGTAGTGGGATTGCTGGTTTATATGGTAGTTCTATTTTTAGTTTTTTGAGAAATCTCAAAAACTACTGTTTTCCATAATGGTTGTACTAATTTACATTCCCACCAACAGCCTACAAGGGTTCCCTTCTCTCCACATCCTCACCAACATTTATCTTTTATTTTTTTGATAATAGTCATTCTAACAGGTGTGAGGTGATAACTCATTGTGGTTTTAATTTTCATTTCTCTGATGGTTAGTGATTTTGAGCATTTTTTTGTATGTCTGTTGGCCATTTGTATGTCTTCTTTTGAGAAATGTCTATGCAGGTCCTTTACCCATTTTTAAATTGGGTTATTCATTTTCTTGCTATTGAGTTGTTTGAGTTCCTTATATATTTTGGGTATTAACCTCTCATCAGATGTATGGTTTGTAAATATTTTCTCCCATTCCATAGGTTTTTTTGTGACTCTGTTGATCACCATCCCTTTTATTTGGATATCCCAGAAAGTATAGGTGACTAAGCCCCAGTCATTACTTAACCTTAGCTTCAGCCTCTACTTCCTTCTCCTCAGCCTCCACACTCATAAACGACGTTCCTTTTTACTTCATCTTCAGCTTTATACTCAATCTCAACCTCATTCTCAGTCTTTGTCTTCTCTGCATGATCAGAAAGAATCAGTTTCATCCAAATATCATCTAAATAGTATTTAACGATGAAGAATTTCATGTTTCCTGAGTAACCCCACCTACTCTCCAAGTTGCCAGTACAATTTCTGCCATACTATCTTTCTCACACCAGTCTGTAGATAATTGTTTTCTAAAATATTTCTGTTGAATAAGCTTGTGTGTTGTTTTCTCCATTAATTTGTGAGCTCCTCAGGGATAGGAACAATGGCTATACTTTACTCTCTAGGCTAAGAAGCTAGCATAGTTATTTTTGCATTGTGAGAAGTTAATATCTGTTCATTCCTGGTGATGACTTGATTATACTCACATTAGATACACAGGATTTCTTCACTGATCATTTTCATTTGCTTTTCGTGTTGGATCCAGAAGTTTATCACCTTTTCTTATTTTCATGATACATTATTTACTATTACTATTAGATTTTTACTCAATGTATTCATTTGTTCATTCAATAAACATTTATCATGATAACTGGAGTATAAAAAAAAGACACAACCTCACACTTCAAGTCTGGTGATATCAACGAAGTTTTTCTCATTTTTGAATGCATTTTACTTATTTTGGTTTTGTAGTTGTTTTGTCAGCAATAATTTGACTGGAAAGAATAGCATAATTTTGTGAAAAATTGATCGATTCTTCTTGCAAGGACAAGGAGAGACAGCAGCTTTTGAGGTCTCATGTGATTTTTTTCAATGGTCCTTAAACCACAATGTGGCTGAATCTGCTCTTATATTTGGCACGCTTTGCATTTTTTCTGGCATTCAGCTGGACTCCTCTATTTCCTTTTCATGAGGAGGAAGCTTAGGTTACATAAAAGGGTGCCCCCAAAAGTAGTAAGATGCCAAAATAAGAGTAGGAACAAATGTACAGAAAGAAAGAAAAAAGGAGAACCTTTCATGATTCATGATCTTTACCCTATAAGGAGATTTATTAACTATGTTGGAATACCCCAGCTACAAATAGTTGCAAGATTCCCATGGTCAGGGGATATGACAGGCTGGAGTTGTGGAGCTCTAACCAGATTGAATCTTAGTGAAGGACTGTGTAGAGATGCATGCTGCCCTTTCTTCTCAGTGTGCTGATTTAGAACTGGGTAGATCCATGTGTGAAAGAAAAGAGAGGTACAGAGCTCCTTTTCGTAGAACCTTCTAGTTAGGAAGATATGATTGCATCTCTTAGAAGATAGCAATCTGGATAAACATTTTGTTCCTCAGAGCACAAAGAATAAATTTCAAAGTGCCCTCTCCCTATGTATCATATCTGTCAATATAGCTGATTATATTATTACTGTTGTTGCAATTTCCATTGTCCCGTGTAGTTCACTATGGTGGTTTTATAGCATAGAACAGAGTAATAGACATTTTAGAAAAATGGGGGTATATGTATTCTGTGGTACGGAGCTGGTAAGAAGTTGGTGCACATCCCTCACCCAGTATCTTTACCCTGTTTTACATCTTTATTTTTTTCTAGGTCCTTTATAATCAGGGTCTCCCTTATCTCCCCAAACTTATTTTCCATATGGTTCCTCAATCAAAACCCCTCTCACAGGTTAGGTCAAGTTTCCAGGCTTTCCTCCCTCCCCCACAGGATACAATCCCTTCCTCAGTTCCCCTTGGGAGGAATGCCTTTTCTGCCTTTCCCAATGCTTTCCTTCCTCCAAGGTCCACTTTAGACCAACGTCCTCCATCAAGTCCTCCCTGACAGCTCCTGCCCAGTTCCCTCTTCCTTCTCTGACCTCCTAGTGCACAATGGTGTGTGATAATAATAGGCTTTGTTGGCCCAGTGGTTGACAAAGCACTGCACTCACTTTTGAGTTTCATGAGCTCTCGAGGTTGGTAAGGAGAATTTTCTTGTCCCCTCAGAGAGAATGAAAAACCAGCCCAAGGCCATATTGCAAGTAAATGGCAAAACTGGGATGTCAGTCCAGGCCTTCGAAGTCCAGAGTTTTTCCATTACAGTCTTTCGTTATCTCACACTTCCATACATCATCAGTGCCTAGTTCAGTGTTGGGAAAAATTAGATGCCTCAATAACTATTTGTGGATTGTTCTATTGACCTTGTCAGATCATCTTTCCTCCTATACACTACCTATACACCAACTCAAAGTGGCTGCTTCCACTTGGTATGAACCATGAGTATGCACGAGTGAGAGTCTGCAAAGCGCCAGAGGTGGAAGGTCTGCTCTTTCCAGGCATCATCTGTGATGGAAGCTGTAGTTGGGGCATAGGGCTCGGGTCTATTCTCCAGGGATGCTATTTGTGAGGGGCATGGTCTCCCTGGAAGGCTGGAGAGCGGGGGGGTGGGGGTGGGGGGGGATACCTCTAAAGCATGGTGGAATGAGGACATGATTTCACTTGTTATGAGGGCTTTTTTTTTTTTTGGAACCAAAGAAAAAGAGTATTTAAAAAAACACCAGCAGAGAAAATCTCTCTCCTTTGGCTGAGTGACATTTTGTGCCTATTCATATCATTATGTCAGTCTTTGAAAAATGAAGAGCTAAAAGCAGCCTACTTTTTTTACTAGACAAAAGGAAGAACTGGGTGTTCCCCCAGGAGGAGACCCGAGCGTGATGAGTGAAGCATTAGGATTGACGCTGAGTCACTGGCGTTGGGGATGGGGGTGGGGTCAGAGATTTCGCCTAAGCTTTCAAAACCAGCAAATGTGCTTAGGGCCATAGTTACACACACCTGTTGGCTGTAGTCAGTGCTGGTATTGTCAGTATCTGGGACATGGCTCAGGGAGAATCTCCAGCTGTCTTTAGTTCTTTCAAAAATGGATCTTCTCCAGATCAGGTGAGCTAATGTTTCTTTCTTTCTTTCTCTCTCTCTTTCTCTCTCTCTTTGCCTCTCCCTCTCTCTTTCCTCTCAGTTTCCCTCCCTCCCTTCCTCCCTTCCTTCCTTCCTTCCCTCCTTTCCTTCAACAGGGTCTCATTCTATTGCCTGGGGTGGAGTGCAGTGGCATCATCATAGCTCATTGCAGCCTCCGACTCCTGGGCTCAAGGGATCCTCCTGCCTCAGCCTCCTGATTAGCTGGGAGTACAGGTGTATGCCACACCCAGCTAATTTTTCTATTATTATTTTTTTTTTAGGGATGGGGTCTTGCTATGTTGTTCAGGCTGGTCTCAAACTCCTGGCCTCAAGTGATCCTCCTGCCTCAGCTTCCCAGTGCTAGTATTACAGGTGTGAGCCACCGTGCCCAGCTCTTTTTTTTCTTTTAATAACTTAAAACATAATTTAGGATTCACAAGAAGTTGCAAGATAGTACAGAGAATTCCTGTGTAACCATTGCCCAGCTTCCCCCAGTGATAATATCTTACCTAACCATAGTTGTTTACTTGTTTTTATGCGGTATTTAAGAATAAATAATTTATTTTCTCTTATGATTCTGGGTGCTGATGAGCTCAGTTGGATCTCATGTGGGGTCTATCAAATGCTTCAGCTGCTATCAGCTGACAGCTGAGGCTAGAGTCATCTGACGGTTTCTTCACTTGTGTGAAGCTGGACTGGCCAGGCAGCTCTTTCTTCATGTGGCCTCTCCAAGTGGATAGATCAGGCTTTCTGAGAGAGGGTGGTCTCTGGGTGATCAGATTGCTCATATGGTGGCTGGCTTACTCAGAGCGGTTGCTCTAAGAGGCGTGGGTGAATGCTGCAAGGATTCTTATGACCTAGTCTTGAAAGTTCCAGAACATCACTTCCATTACATTTTATTGGTGAAGCAAGTCACTAAGGCTGGCCAGATTCAAGAGAAGAGAAATTAGACTCCACATCACAACAGGAGAAGCAGCAAAAAATTCAAAGCTATCTTCAACTCATCACAACTGCCCTGTAGTCTGGGCAGATGAGTGGACAAGAGTGCTAAGGAAGAGACCATTAGAGCTGTTGTGATGGTCACTAGTAGGGTAAGTCCTTATGTCTTATTGGCCCTAGGAGAATTTTCATCCAGTCACAGTGTCACAGCACCAGTAGGCAGTAAATGTTCAATAAATATTTTCTGACCGAGCACTTGAATCACCTTCTCAAGAGAAAACGAGTAGGAAAGTAGTGAATATCTCTGTGGACTTTAGGGTAAATCCTGGAGTTGGCCTTGCACTGCTATAGCTTCTGTTCTCTAAACAGGCTGGAATCCATCAAATATTTTTTGCTACATTTGTGTCTATTACAAACTAATCTGCCTGGAATAGCTGAAGCACTGTGCTAGCTGCTCTGCGGCAGCGCTCCAGGGACTGTTTTCGTGAAAGACAATTTTTCCACGGGGTTGGGGGATGGAGGGGTATCAGATTCTCATAAGAAGCCCTCACCCAGATGCCTGGCTTGCCCAGTTTAGAGTAGGGTTTGTGCTTTTATGAGAATCTAATGCTGCCGCTGATCTGACAGGAGGCAGAGCTCAGGCAGTGATGCCACAGATGGGGAGTGGCTGTAAATACAGATGAAGCTTCCCTGGATCACCTGCTGCTCACCTCCTGCTGTGCAGCCTGGTTCCTAACAGGCCAGGGACAGGTACCAGTCCTCAGCCTGGGGGTTGGGGACTGCGGTATGCCAAGGTGACTTAAGCATGGCTCCTGCTCTCAGGAATAGTGATAACAATTCTCCCCCACCTTCTGCTTAGGTCTTATTCTCTGGCTGGCGTGTTAAGCAAGACTGGAAAAATGGGGAGCACCCAGGTGGTGAGGGGCAATGGTGAGGGGAAGCAGTTGCCACAACTGTTGCTGGGGTTAGAACAGGTTCGCATGGTCATTCTATGAATCAGCTGCTTGCTTCTTCACAGCAGGCTTTGTGTGACTCTTCTGCAGGGAACCATCCCTTCTTGGCTCTATTAGGTGGAAAGCAGGAGATGGAGACTGGCATGCTGGATCTTGACTTTTTTCCTAAAAAATATAAACTGTTCTGTGCCCAGAAGTCCAATTATCCTTGGAACAATTCTTTGAGCACGTATTGTCTGCGTGGAAAGAAATCTTCCCTGAGGGATGGGGAACATCCAACTTATAACGGGTGGGGTGGGGGAAGTCTTTCAGGCAGGAGCACAGCGAGCTTCAGTGGGAGATGGAGACACCAGGGGAATGAAGAATGAATCATGGGCTTCCTGAATTAAGAAGTCGCAAACCGAACAGCTCACTGGGCTGGTATCGAACATACTTCCTGTGATCCTCTTCCTCAGATTAAGGACGATTACAGTTCCAGTCCTGGGGTTTGTGGGGGAGGAAATTCAGTGGAGAGGAAATTAGGTCGGAAATGTCAATGGGCGTAGCTAACAATAGCCAAAGAATTGAATGAAAGGGCTCCACCTGGAGGCCTTTTTTGGTGGTGGTAGCGGAAAAGTGGGAGCCAGGTGTGTCGGGGCAATGGTTTGGGGGTCTAAAGAAGTGAGGAGGAAGGTTCTTGGCCTGAGACTCCTTCATAAACAGTGTCAGATTGTGGAGTTCTAGGATGATGGAATGTGCGGGGAGAGAGCGGTGCCTGTCTGAACCCTGGAGGGTGTATTAAGGGGAAGGGGGAAAGGCTGCCCTTAAGGTCAGGGAGAAGCTGTTAGCCAAATACCCAGAACTGGGCTTGGGGCGCTGGATCAGCTGTGGCGTTGTGGGTTCTGTGAATGTTCCTGCACGCCTCCGTGCCTTTGCCCATGCTGTTCTTTCTGCCTGGAGTACTCCCCTCTCTTTTTGGGCCTGGGCGACAGGAGGTTGTAAGATTCAACTGAAGCATCAGGACTATAGAGGGACCTTTTCTGATCATTCCCAGTTTGTATTAGGAGGTCCCTCTTTTGTGTCCTATGTGACTTGGATCCCATGAGACATAAGCTCCATCAAGGTAGGCATTGCGTCTGTCTTGCTCATTGTAACATTCCTAGTGCCTAAAACTTGTAAATTCTCAATAAATACTTACTGAAGTATCTCTGTCGTAGCAGTTATTATAGGTATTAATGTTTTTTTTTGAGACAGGGTCTCACTCTGTTGCCTGGGCTAGAGTGCAGTGGCACCATCACACCTCACTACAACCTCAAATTCCTGGACTCAAGCAATCCTCCTGCCCCAGCCTCCCATGTAGCTGGGACTACAAGTGCCTACCACCACACCTGGCTAATTTTTCTACTTATCATTTTTTTTTTTTGTCGAGATGGGGCAGGGGGAGGGTCTTGCTATATTGCTCAGGCTGGTGTCAAATTCCTGGCCTCAAGTTTTCCTCCTGCCTTGGCCTTGGCCTACAGTGCTAGGATTACAGGCATGAGCCACCACACGTGGTCTCAAATTGTGAGTAGACTTGCCTGTCTCTTTCACTAGACTTTGAGCTTCCTGAGGGTGGGAACCATGGCTTATTCATCTTGGCATCCCCAGCACATTAGTTCAAAGTCTGGGGAATACAAGGTGAGTTATCAATATTTGTTGAATGAATATTAGAAAGGGAGGGGGCAGTCTGGGGATACAAGGAAGGTTAATTGGTGATTCTAAGCTCTGGCTCACAATAGGGTCACCAGAGCAGCTTTGAAAATACTGATGCCTAGGCCTCGCACCAGACAAATCAAAACAGATACTCTGGGGTGGGTCCTACGCATCTGTATTTTTAAAAACTCCAAAGCGGATCTTGATGTTGAAAACCTCTGGGCTAGGTTCTAAAGGAATGTCAGAATCCAGGGCAGTCAAGAGGACATTCCAGAACTGAACCCCTGGCTGCCGGAGAGGGAAGGGCTTTAGTTCTTTCCAAATCCATGTAGGTATTAGAGCAAAGAGAATAAGGAAGGCTGGGTTCCATCCTTACACTCAATGGATTCTCTCTGCAAGAAGACTGAGGTATCCGTCCAAATGTGCTCTGTTTTCAGAAATTAAGGCATTTCCAAGAACAATGGTCTTTGGCCATAATTCCCAGGACCAACAGAATCAGCATTACATGGGAGCTTATTAGAAATGCAGGATCTCAAGCCCCTCCCAAACCTATTGAATCATAATCTACTTACACAAGGTCCCCACGTGAGTCCTGTGCCCAGTGAAGTTTGAGAAGCATTGTTCTGAAGTAGTTGTTCTCAAAGTGTGATTGGGACACCAGCATCCTCTGGGTGGGGATGGGGGTTCGGTTATGGTTCTCACATCTTAGCTAGCATCAGAATTATCTGAAGGGTTTGTTAATCACCGATTACTGGGACAATTCCCAATCCAAAGGGAAACTGGTAAACCCATAAGCCATCTCATTCAGTAGGTGTTTGGAAGTAACTAAAAATTTGCATTTCTAACAACTTCCCAGGTGATGTTGATGCTGCTGTTTCAGGGATCACATCTTTGGGCTATTACAAATAAGGCTGTTATGACCATTTGTGTACAATTCTTTGTACAAACACATGCTTTCATATCCTTTGGATAAATACCTAGGAGTGAAATTGCTGGATCATAGGAGAGTTATGTATTTAATTTTTAAAGAAACTGTCAAATATTTTCCAAAGTGGTCGAACCATTTTACCTTCCCACCATCAACTTATGAGAGTTCTAGTTCCTCTACATCTTCACCAACCCTTGGAATGACCTGTTTTTGATTTAACCCATTCTAATAGGTATGTGGTGGTATTTCACTGTGGTTTTAATTTGCATTTGCTTAATGACTAATGAAGTTGAGCATCTTTTCATGTGTTCATTTGCCATCTCTATAACTTCTTTGGTAAGGTGTCTGTTCAAATCTTTTGCCCTTTTCTTATTGGATGGGTTAACTGCTTATTATTGAGTTTTTTCTTATTAAGTTTTGAGAGTTCTTTATATATTCTGGATATAAGTCTACTATCATATATATGTAATATATATATGATTTGTAAATTTTTTGTTCTAACCTGTGGCTTCTCTTTTCATTCTCTTAGCAGTGTTTTTCAAAGAGTAGAAATTTTAAATTTTGATGAAATCCAATTTATCAATTTCCTTTTTTATGAAATGTGCTTTTGGGGTTGTATTTAAGAAATCTTTACCTAACCCAGGGTCACAAAGGTTTTCTCCTATGTTTTCTCCTAGAAATGTTGTAGTTCTAAGTCTTACATTTAAATCTATGATCCATTTTTTGCATGTGGATATCCAATTTTTTCAGCATCATTTGTTGAAAAGACAATTTACTGAATTGCTTTCCACGTTTGTTGAAAATCAGCTGTTCCTATATATGTGCATCTGTTTCTGAACTCTCTATTCTGTTGATCTAATTGTCTGTCTTTACTCTGATACTTGCTTCCATTGCTGTAGCTTTATAACCAAATAGTGTCAGTCCTCCACCTTTATTTTTCTTTTTCAGTTGTTTGGACAATGCTAGGTCCTTTGCATTTCCATATGAAATTTAGAAGTAGCTTTTCAAATTCTACAAAAAAACCTGCTGGGATTTTGATTGGGATTGCATTTAATCTATATGTCAATTAGGAAGGAATGGACAACAATATTGTGTTTTCCAAGTCATGAACATAATATATCTCTCTATTTATGTAGGACTTTAATTTCTCTCATTGTTGTTTTGAAGTTTGCAATGTATAATTCTTTCACACTTTTTGTCAGATTTATACATAAGCATTATATTTCGATACTCTTATAAATGGGATTATTTATTTAATTTAAATTTCCAATTGTTCATTGCTAGTGTATAGAAATGCCATTTTTTTTTTTTGTATGTTGATCTTTTGTCATGCAACCTTGCTGAACTCACTTACTAGTTCTAGGAGATTTGTTTGGTAGATTCCACATTGTTATTTTTTAGATAATCAATTAGTTTTTAAAGAGATTTAAATAATCTTAATAAAACTTATATTTTTACCCATGTAGTTGATATTTCCAACTTTCTTATTCCTTTGTGTGGATCCATATTTCTATTGGTTATCATTTTTCCTCTGCTTGAAAGACTGTAATAATTCTTTTGGTATGAATCTGCTAGTGATGAATTCTTTCAACTTTTGCTTTAGAAAGACATTTTCACAAGGTATAGAATTCTTGGCCAATGCTTTTTTTTCTTTCAATACTTTAATGATGTTGCTTCACTGTTCTCATTTGCATTGTTTCCAAAAATCTCCTGCCAACCTACCTTTGTTCCCCAGTATGCAGTATGTCTGTCTTTGGCTAATTTTAATATTTTCTCTTTATAATTGATTTAAACAATTTGTTTATGATGAACCTTGGTGTAGTTTTTCATTTGCCTTGTGCTTGGGGTTCACTGAGTTTTTGGATCTGTGGGTTTTCATAATTTTTGGAAAAAATTTGGCCATGATTTATTAAATATGTTTTTGGCCCTCTCCTTTCCTTGGAGAACTCCAATTACATGTATGTTGGACTTCTTGAAGAGATTACCAATGCTCTATTTTTGTTTTTAAAATACTGTATTTTCTTTCTGTTTCATTCTGGATAGTTCTATTGCTATGTCTTTAAGGTCACTAATCTTTTCATACTGTGTTTAATCTGCCATTAATATCATCCAGTGTGTCTTTCGTCTTACACATTGTTTTCATGTCTACAAATGTGATTTGGATTTTTAAGAAATATATCTTCTTCTTACAACTCAGCAATAACAATACAATAATCCAATTAAAATGGGCAAAGTGTTTGAATAGATATTTCTCCAAAGATGATAAACAAGTAGCCAACCAGCATGTGAAAAGGGGCTAGATGTCACTCTCTAATCATTAGGGAGATACACATCAAAACCACAATGAGATATCACCTCATACCTATTAGGATGGGTACTATAAAAAAACCCCAAACAAACAGAAAATGACAAGTGTTGGTGAGGATGTAGGGAAACTGAAACACTTGTTCATTGTTGGTGGGAATGTAAAATTGTATAGCCACAGTGGAAAATAATATGGTGGTTCCTAAAAAAATTAAAAATAAAAATTAAAAATTAAAAATTGCTGTACCATGTGATACAGCAATTCGTCCTCTGGGTATAGATCCAGAAGCAGGGTCTTGAAGAGATATTTGCATAATGCTGTAAATAACAGCACTATTCACAATAGCCAAGGGGTGGAAGCAACTCACTATCCATTGATGGATGAATACAGAGGCAAAATATGTTGTATACATACAATGGAATAGTTTTCAGCCTTAAAAAGGAAGGAAATTCTGACACATGCTGCAATAAGTGTGAACCTTGAGGCCATTATGCTAAATAAATAAGCCAGTCACAAAAAGACAAATACTACATGATTCCACTTATACGAGGTATCTAAAGTAGAGTGGTGGTTTCCAGGGACCAGGAGGAGGGGGAAATGGGGAGTTGTTTTGGAAAGTTTCAGTTATGCAAGATGAAAAAATTCTGGAGATTGGTCGTGCAACAATGTGAATATACTTAACACTACCGAACTGTACACTTAGAAGTGGTTAAAATGGTAAATTTTGTTATGCATTTTTAACTAGAATAAAAGAAATCTATAACAAAACACAAAATAGATCATAAAGTAAAAAGAAAATAAACAGGAAGTCTATTAATGCCAAACTATTTTTGTGAAAAGTAACATACTGTTTGTCTCTCTAGAGTCCTTTTTTAAAACATGTTCTTTCTAACCATGTCATTATAAATAAAACAAATGATATTTGTTTTTTAAAAATATATATCTTCCATGTCTCTACTTAACTTTTGGAACATATGTAATAGTTATAATAACTATTTTTAACACCCTTGTCTGCTGAATCCAACATCTGTATCTGTTCTGTGTCAGTTTCAATTGTTTTATCTCCTTGCTATGGATTGTACTTTCCTGCTTTTTTGATGCCTGGTAATTTTTTACTGGATTGCAGGCATTTGAGTGTTATTTTGTTGGGTACTAGGTGGTTCTGTATTCTTACATATATTCTGGAGCATCGTTCCAGGATTTGGTTAAATCACTTGGAAATAGTTTGATCCTTTTGGGTCTTGTTTTTAAGATTTGTTAGGCAGGACTGGAGCAGCGTTCAGTCCAGGACTAATGAGGCCTTACTCTTGAGGCAACGCCCTTATGTATACTATACCCCGCACCCCCTTCCCTCCCCCCACCACCATGCCTGCCCCCACCAGGAATCTTGAGGTTTTCAAGTCTGCCTGGTGGGAACAGATGCTATTCCCAGCCTTGTGGGAGTGCCAGTCACCGTTACCTATAATTTTTTTGGATGGTTCTTTCTCTGGCCTCAAATAATTTCCTTATATGTATGTGCTGATTAGTCCTCAGCTGAACACTCAAATGGGAACCCTCTGCAAACCTCCAGAACTTCTCTGTGTGTAGTTCTTTACTTTCTTGTACTCTGTCCTGAGAACTCTAGCAGCCTTGGTCTCCCCAGACGCTCAGCTCTGTATTCTCAACTTACGGAGTTAGCTTGGCTTTGCCTGGGTTCTCCCTTCTTTGTGCTGTGGCTTGGAAACTCTCAAAGCAGTAAACTGGGGCAACTGCAGTGCTTGCTTATGTCATATGTTTCACATCTCCCGGGGACCACTGTCTCTCTTTGCCTGATAGACAATGCTTTTTGAACTGTGAATATACATTTAATTTGTTAATTTATTTGGTCGTTTCAGCTGGGAGAGTGAACTAATCCATCTTGGCCAGAAGTAGAAGTCTGCATTTAAACTTTAAATGCTTTTATCCTAAAAGTTATTTATACATTTTATAAAATTAAAAAGAATTGATTCATGTATTTCTCTTTTCTTTTTTTTTATTTTTGTTAAAAATTTTAAATAAAAAACAAAAAAAATTACTCATTTCTTTCATTCTTTTTTTGCTTTTTTTCACTAACAGGAATTGAGAACCCATGATTCATGTATTTCTCAATAAAACCATAGTTTTGTTCACCTGAAAATTAATCCTGACCAAGTGAATTGCCCTTTGCTTTCATAGCAACCCCACTGCTCACTCCAGGAACAGAACTGCATCCGAGTATGAACCGAACTGCATGAAATCGCTGTGTGTGTATTTCACAGTTACTGGTAACACACACTGTAGTTCTAGGCATAGCCACTTGAACTAGAGCAGCAGCGTTAAATCTTTGCCTCACTCAAGTATGGCCATTCTGTGGTTTGCTTTACTGCTGACATGTCAAAGACATTATAAGGAAGAAGATGAAACTCGAAGGTAAGATTTATAAACATGCTGCCTGCTCTTAGATTAAGTGTCCCTGAAGAATTCAACACAAAGTGGATCTCTCTAAGTCAAAATCCTGATCATGCACACGCTGATGTCTTCTCTCTGGATACCAGTGGGAACTGTTAAGTGACTCTGTAAATCTGATGATGGCGGAGCAGAAGCATTTATTTGACGCTGCTGAGTGTGTGTGTCGGGGGGAGGTGCAAAATGTGAAGTGGAAACAAATGGAAACTTCCTGTAGACACTGAGGATGACAAGGATAGTTCAGGCACGTACTGAAGTGTTAAAGTATAAGTGCACTAGAGGAAGAATGAGGACTCTGGAGCCTGGATTCAAATCCTATCTATGGCAATTATAGCTGTGTAACCTTGGGGAAGTCACTTAACCTTTCCGTCTTAGTTCCCAGAGTACTATCTTGCAGGGTTGTTGCAAGAATTTGAAATAAAATAATGGGTGCAGGGGGACGGACATGCTTGAAGCTCTGACTTAGGCAAAGGCAATATATGTAACCTAGACATTTGTATCCCTGTAATATGCTGAAATAAAAAATAACTGGTGCAAAGCACTTAGAATAGTGCCCGGATGCAGTGAGCTCAATATAAATGTTGGCTGTTGGTATTATCATCATTCTTGCTGTTATGGAGAATTGCGTGTGCAAGGGCAGGAGAGGATGTGGAATGTGTGGAGCATCAACAGGTTGGCCTCCTTGACAAGGTGGAATCTGAGTCGGGCTTTGATACACAAAGAATTCCCAGTGATGGAAATGGCAGTGATTCTGGGTATGGAAAACAGAATGAGCCAAAGTCCGAGGGAAAAAAAGAGTTTTTGAGATACGCTTACAAAACAAGTAGTCTAGCTGGAGTGAATGGTGTTGCTGGGCAGTAGAGCATGATAAGGCTGGAAGTGAAAAAATTACAGGATTTAGTAATATATTGATGTGGCAAATGAAGAAGGAGGCATTGTGTATGACTCAGACATAAGCCGGACATCCACATGGCCCAGTCTGAAAGCAAGAATGAACTAAAAAAACCAGTCTGACAGCCAAAAGCATCTTAAAACTAATTCAAAATTTTATTTGCCATTCTCCAAGAACATTAAAAAGCATACAAACACATAAGCTTTAGGAACAATTCTTAAACTTCCTTTTCCTGGTAAAACACAACTGTAGGTCTAGGTATAGCCACTTGAACTAGAGCAGCGGTGTTAAATCCGCCTCACTCAAGTATGGCCATTCTGTGGGCCGCATCAGCTCTGAAGCTTCTCACTCTCTTAACCTCTCACTTTCCATTTCTTCTTCCCTGAAACTCGCTCAAAATCCTCAGCCCATGAGGTCCTTGTCTTTCATTCCACTCCTTTCCATCTGCCTCTTCAGTCTTGTCTTGGTTATCCATTCTCTTAACTTTTGAATCATGAAGCCTGGGAACTATCCTGAAAAAGGCAGAACTCTCCCAAGAGGGCAGGCTTAGCCCAGCTATCAAAGACAATATTCTCTTTATGGGTGGGTGGTAGAGAGGTTGGGAAAACTCCCATGTTACTACATTTTTAAATTTATCACACAAAGATAACACAAAGGTTTTGAGCCTTGGTAATAGGACGATGGGAGGGATACCATTAAAGAAATAGGGAAGCCGACTGCTGGAAGAGCTTGTGGGCAAGATGTTGAGTTTGGGACTGAACGTGAGAAGGAGCTGGACCATCATCATTCAAGTATAGATGGGCAAAAGAAACTGGATAAACAAGTCAGGGATTTAGAAAGATTTGAGCATTATCCTCAAAGAGGTGATGGGTGATGATACAGGAATGAATGACAAGAGAATACAGAAAAAATGTAGAGAAATATGAGAGTTACAACCAGAACTTTAGAAAATACCTACATTTCAGAGGAGGAATTGAGAGGATTTATGAAAGAAGAGAGAAATCCTCGTGTCCAGGCCTCACGCAGACCGATTCCATCAGAATCTCTGGAGGTGGGATTCATGCATTAACATTGTTTAAAGCTCCCAAGTGATTTCATGTGCAGCTAAGGTTGAAAACCATGTTCTAGTAGCTTATATGATGCGTAATGGTTGTCAGGACTTTATAGGAAAGTGTAACAGTTGTTAAGGAATAAAGTTTATTGGATTTAAAACCCCAAAACTTCAACATTCTTATTTTGCTGAGAAACTTGAGGCTCAAAGACACTAATTAATTTTGGACCTTAAATAAGACATTTGATGAATTTCCAACCTCCTGCTTACCACTCACTTCCTGTCACTGATGGAAGTCCCTCTCTTCCCTCTTCTCTCACTCCACTCTTCCTCACCCCAGCCCAAGTCCTCTACTACCCTTACCCTGGGACTTCTTGCCACTCATTCCAAGGCTGTGGCAGTCCTTGCAAAGCCTCTTGGTTCAGATTTTAGAATACAGTATTTCTGTCGGGTTCCAGGCTCACTTGAGGTACCTTCAGGAGCAACAGACCATACTGTCAGAGGAACTGTTTCAGGGCACTCTCATAGCTTTATGAGCCTAGAAGGGAAGGTTAACCTCCAGAAGAAAGTGGGAGGGGGCATCCTGTATTTTGAGGTGCTGGAGGTGAAGATGCCGTGACTTCTAGCACAGCCCCCTCCTCAAAGACTCCAGCAGTGCCCTCCAAGCTGTTTATAAAATGGCGTCGAAGTCTGGGGCTGCGGTGGCGAGTCCTGCCAGAGGACATAGCATTTGTGGGAATTCTGTGACTCAAGAGGCGAAGGGTCAGTTTCTTTTCATTGACAGTGTTCTTGCTGCCCAAGGGTTTATCTCTGGGAATCTTGACTGGTTTCCAGGGTCGGGCTTCACCTCCATTGTTATCTGGAAACACAGGAACAGCCCTTTTGTCGTGCCAGACTGGGTTAGACACCCCCACTCCCCCCCAGCACTGTAATCACGCCCTTCCCCCACGAGTAAAGTTCCACACACTTCCAAAACAGTTTGTGTATTAAAAAAATACACAAACCGGCTCACGTTCTTCTCATACGCATACACTTGTGCTTGATTTATACTCCCCGCTGTGCTTTATTTTCTCTCTGGCTCCACAAAATTACCCATGAATGTGATCTAACGTCGGAATGCACCCTGGAGCTTGAGGACACGCCTGGAATCCCCTGCAAACACTGGTCTTTCATCCTCTTGCACGGAAAGAATATGCACCTATAACCCCCGAACTCCCACGTGACCCCACCAGCCCGCAGTCACACTAAAAGTGGGTTCGAGTTACATATGTGCTGCTTACACCTTGGCTCACACAATCCCACCTGGAGCTGTGTGTACACAGGGCCTGTTCATTCCTAGCAGAGCTAGCATCTGTGCTCATGGCCACATCGAAAACACACCTTTAGGTTCCTAAGAAACAAATAGCAACAGAGAAGGGAACCAGGGCAGCTGAAAGAATGGACCTGCTCCTTCCTCTTCTGTCCTGAAGCAAAGCGACCAGGGTCTTGTGGGCTAACTTGGTGTGCTGGGTTTTGGTATAGACTCTCACAACAGATCCTGATTCTACACCAAGGCCAAGAGCAGCAGTCTCCTCCCCAGCCATGTCTGCTGGGTTCCTCCAGCTGTCTCCAGGGCAGTTCTCCCTCAGTGCAAACTATTAGCATTTCCTGTTAAAACATTTCTAATAAATAAATGAATACATCATCTTCCTAACCCAAAGCAGGTCTCAAAAGAGCCTATGAGCTACTCTGAGCTAAGGACGGACATGGACCACCCAGCACTGGCCCAGGACCAATGCTGCTTTTGTTTGAATTCCTGCATGAATAACTGCTCAAGCTGACGCCAGCCAAATTCAGTGAAATATTATTTTTAATATTAAATAAATAGATGGTAGGGTGTGTTGATCTTTTTTTTTTTCCTCAGTAAATTGCAGCATCCCAACCTAGAAGACAGCTCTTGTATCCAGATTTCTTCAGACAGCAGAATGAAGGTTGACATTCTCTTTGACCTTCCTCATGGAACACTTACCCCCCAAGAGACAGAAAAGTCCCAGTTGGTGTTGACAGGACCATACTTGGAGCAAGCTAGGACTTCAGATGGTGACAAGGCTTGGGAAGGATCATCAACCAGTTTTGTTAATTTTTGTAACTTATTGTTTCCTTTCAATATACAAAAAACACATGCTCTTTATATAAAATTCAGAAAGCACAGAGAAACAAGAAGAAACTGAAATGAACTACCCAGTACATAATAATTATTGTTGAATTTTGGTGAATACTCTTCCCAGCTTTTATGTATTTATATGAATATATCATACTCAGTGTATGTTGATTTGACAAAAAAAAAAATGGGCTCACACTGTTGATATGTATATTTGTTGCAGATAATTAATTTTGGACATCTATTTTATGCCAGTAAATACTCTCCTAAAACTCCACTCTTCAGTGCTTCATAATACCTTATCATAGGAATATGCCACAGTGTACTCAATCAGTCTCCCATTGTTGGATATTAAAGTTGTTTCCAAGTTTTTGCCATTATAAACAATGCTCCAGTAAAAAAATCCTTGTAACTAAATCTTTGCTTACATCCTTAATTATTTTCTTAGGCTAAAGTCCCCAAAACTGAATTTTAAGGCTTTGGCTACATATTGCCAAATCGCCCTCTGGAATCATTATACCAGTGTACATCACCACCAGCAAGGAATCAAAACGTTCCCCTGCTTGTACCTCTGCCACGCTGCATATTATTCTTCAAACCCCACCTTTGACAATTTTTTTTTCCTGGGGAAAAAAACAACCAACCTTAAACATTTAACGAGAGAGGTGAGCACTATATTACAGAACTGTGAATCCGAGTGGTAGGGGGCTGCAGTGTTGGGTGGTGAAGGGAGCAGACCGAAAGGGAGACCCTGGCTGTGACGGCCTTCAGAAAGGTTCTAGCAAGTGAGAAGATGCTTTGACATCAGGCTTGGCTGGATGAAATGCGTGCTCGGAAGCCCCAAAGTGAGCCAGGACGAGAGGCCCTACCATGGAGATTCTCAATGAGATTCATTTATTTGGAGGGAAGAGACACTGTGGTCAAGGAGATTTGAGAGACCTGGTGCGGTGGCTCACGCCTGTAATCCCAGCACTTTGGCAGGCTGGGGCAGGAGGATCACTTGAGCCCAGGAGTCTGAGACCAGCCTGGGCAACATAGCAAGACTCCCCCTCCCCTATCTCTACAAAACATTCCAGAATTAGCCAAGGGTGGTGGCATGCACCTGTAGTCCCACCTACTTGGAGGGCTGAGCTGGGAAGATCTATTGAGCCTGGGAGTTGGAAGGTACAGTGAGCTATGATTGTGCCACTGCACTCCAGCCTGGGTGACAGAATGAGACGCTGTCTCAAATAAAAAAAAAAAAAGAGGTTTGGGGAACACTGGGATAAGCCGAGTTAGACCAGTTTCTTCATGGCAGGATTTGTCAGAACCCGTGGAACGCTGCGGGCAAGCTGACACTCCAGGAGGCTGACGTGGCTTGCAGTGTTTCCTGAGCTCGTTCAGCCCTGCCCCATCGTCGTTATTTTCCACAAAGCATCTCATGGATCGAGTGCTCAGTGGAACACACTTTTGGGAACACTCTCTGATGCCGTAAGGGGAAAATGATTTTCACAGAAAGGGCGGAGAATGGGAGGTGGGACAGAAAATTAAGGGATGAGGGAGAGAAGAAAACAGGGGAGGAGAAAAAGCAGGGGAAGAGAAGGGAAATTAGAAAAAAGGGATGGGAGAGAAACACAAAAGGGAAAGGAAAGGAGAAAGAGATGCAAAGGGAGGGAGTATAAAGTTTAAGAGAAAAGGGAAAAGACAATGAGTAGCAGGAAAAGTACTGATAGAGTTCCCTGGTTACTAACCACCTCCCATTGCTTTCAGGAGAGACCTGGTGCCTGTCATCTCTTCCAGGCCCATTGGCCCTGCAGGCCACCCTAACCTCCACCTGTCACTCTCCAAGGAGGTTCTTTCGGAAATGTTCCCATTTCACAGCCCCTTCCTCAATGGCTGTTACTGAAGATGCAAGATTCATTTGCGAGGAAAGCTCAGAACATAGAAATAAGTGGTAGGCCCTAAAGAAACCCAGGAAAAATGAAACAGAGTAAGAAATTCCAAAAATATTTAAGCATAATGTCATTTATTGTTGTTGTGTAGCTTTATGTTGAAGCACAATAGGACATGCCCAGATCAAAACAAACTCACTCTACCGAGCCAGGAGCCGAGTTGCCTAAAGAGCAGACTCGGCAAATTGACAGCCTTTAAACGCCAGCTGGGCCTCGCTCACTCGGGCTTGCTTTCCGGCAAACTGAAACCACCGAAGTGGTAAAATAAACTCCTAAAAGCATACATTCAGTGCATGTATATAGCACATAAACCTTTTAGACTTCCACAACAAAAAGACTGTTAATTATTTAATAGAAGCTATTTGTTATTTTTTAGAAAGTCTTAAGTAACGCATGCTGAAAAATAGAAGTAAGCATTTCGAAACAAACTCATGGTGCACTCATCCAGATCTGAAACCCTTGGAATTCTCAGACATATGAGATAGGATCTGAAGCAGTAACATTAGGATTGACATCATATTTCATTAGAACAGTGATTCCCAGGCTCTTAATCACCAGGATTCTTTTTTTAGCATTGTTCCCTGCAAGCGGTCACTTCTCTTAGGTCATCACTGTGTATTCATGTCCACGATTGCTCATGGGTCCAGTTGGCATGCTGGATGGTCAGGTGGACCCACAGCATTCCAGCAATTTCTGTGATTTCAGCAAATGTAAATCATAGTGACTAGCATGATACACCCAGGGTTAGCGAATGGAGTTGATATTATTCTATTCAAGAGGAAAGAAACCTGATGTTTAGTTAACCCAGTCAACCCTATCACAGATAAGGAGTTGGGCCTTCATATTATCAGAAATAAGACATAAGCTGTTATTATTGACTTTGTAAATGCTCCAGAAATCCAAGACCCCGAGGAAAACCTTCTAGCTTTCAGTAAGTGTGGCATTTTTCAGAGCTGATTCATCTTGAGCCTCTAACCCAGGGATGGCCAGTGATGGCGCAAGCGCTGCTGTTCCCACTCCTCTGCCTGTGCAGACGTCTCTCACCCATCTCCACTCTTTCTCTTCTTTTTTTGGAGACAGGGTCTCACTCTGTTGTCCAGGCTAGAGTGTAGTTGTGTCATCATAGCTCACTGCAGCCTCAAACTCCTGGGCTCAAACAATTCTCCTGCCTCAATTTTCTCTTTAAAATTGTCTGCTTTAAACTGCTGACTGTATCTGGCACATGGCAAGTTCTCATAAATATGAGTTGTCTGACCGCCTGCCTGTGCCTTAGGAGCTATTGTGAATATCCTGGGAAGGGGTCATAATTGGACGGGCCCTACAGGAAGCATAAAGGGAAAGAAATGCTGTCAATCCTAAAGTCAACACCCCTCTGAACTCTTATGTTGTGGCAACACAAAGAAATCCAAGAAAGGGGCAGAAGTTCCTGGCACCGAAAGCTTCATTTAGGGTTTCACTGGGATCGCATGGCACCTGCGTCCACTCCCTCTGCCAGATCTGGGAAGAGCCATTTCCATTCTTCTTTCATATGGAAATTGGCATGGGGCATACCAGCCAGGTAGGATCTGAATTTTTACCTTACTTAAAACGTTTACTGTGGCTTATGTCCACAAATCACTTTGTAAATGACTTCGGAACATATCTAGTTTAAAAGTTGGGAGTCCACTACGCTAAGTGAAATAAGTCAGTCACTAAAAGACAAATACTGTCTGATTCCACTTGTGTGAGGTACCTAGAGAGCAGTCAAATTCACAGAGACGAAAGCAGAATGGTGGTTGCCAGGGCTGGGGGGAGGAGCGAATGGGGAGTTGTTTAATGGGTACAGAGTTTCAGTTTTGCAAGACGAAAAGAGTCCTGGAGGTGGATGGTGGTGACAGTTGCACAGCAATGTGAATATACTTAATGCCACTGAACTGGACACTTAAAAATAGTTAAGATGGCAAATTTGTTGTGTGTATTTTACCATAATTTAAAAAACTGGGAGTCATATGTGGGATTTCCTTTTTTACTTTTTACCATCATATCTAAAAAAAAAAATTGTTTTTTAAATGGAGTCTTGTTATGTTGTCCAGGCTGGAGTGCAGTGGTTATTCACAGGAGCGATCCCACTGCTGATCAGCACGGGAGTTTTAACCTGCTCCATTTCCGACCTGGGACAGTTCACCCCTTCTTAGGCAACCTGGCCATCCCCTGCCCTTGGGAGGTCACCATATTGATGCAGAACTTAGTATGGACGCTGATTGGCATAGCGCACTACAGCCCAGAACTCCTGGCCTCAAGAGATCCTCCTGCCTCAGCCTCCAGAGTAGCTGGGACTTCAGGCATGCACCACCATGCTGGTATAAAGCTCTTTTCTGTTGCGATTTTAAACATCTTACTTGGACAGTAAGCAAACAAGACGATTTTTTTTCCACCCCACGCACCAAGATTTTTTTAAAGGTTAGACTTTTTATTGAGGGACTCTAGATTATTTTCTAGATTTACTGTGTTATTATTCTTTAAAAATCTTCCTTTCCATTTTTACCCATCCTGATAAAGGAATTCGTTTGCAGTTTCTTCTTCTTTTCCCAGAATGGACTAACTTTAATGCCTGTTAGAGTTCCATCACCCCATATCTTCTTGGGAGGGTCAGAATAGCCCAGCCAAGTTTTGGGTAGGATACAGCAAAAGCCAAATTCTACCACTGACTCGGGCTGTCGCCTGAGTGTCACATCTTTTGCCAGGTGTTCAACAGTCACCTGCTCTGCCAGGCCCTTTATGAACATGATTTCTTCTGATTGTCACAGCTTCCTTGAGAGGTCTGTGTATCATCACCATTATACACCGGGATACCAGAGAGCTTAAATACCTTGTTCGAATCTCACAGCTGGTATTCTTGGCTCCAAAGCTTGGTAACACCTGTCTTTCTATACTACACTGCCTTCACCCAGTCTTTTCCTTCCATTCCAAGGTATTGTGATATCCCCATATCTGACCTCCTGGGGCTGACTGTCTTTTGCAGGCAGCCTGCTGGGAACAGCTGCTGGTGGCATCCTGCTGTGAGAGATGAGTCGTCACCACTTATAGCCACCCCCCACCCCACTTCTCCCCTCTCCATCTTCCCAGTTCCTCCTGCTTCCTCCAGATCTCCAGCCGCGGTCACCACACCTAACCCAAAGGACACTTTGATCTTCCCCTTGAGACAACCCGGGTGGAGACAACTGCCCTTCTTCCCTTTGTTTCTCAGAAACAAGGATAGCGCTTTTCACAAGGTAAAGAGCATTTACCAGGAAAGTAAGATGAAACCAAACCAAACTGCAACCAGAAAAGAGAGAAGCACCAGAGTCGATGGACTGACAGAGGGAGATCCTCCTCACAATTTAACTACGGTCCTTCCAGAGCGGCTAGGGGTTGACTTAGCTGCAGTTCTGCTCCCCATCTGCACCCCAAATCCCCTCATGGGGAAGCAGAAGCCCGATTCCTTCATCCTTCCTGGGCCAGCAGTAGGTCTGAGCGGCCAGATGGACCACTGCCCCTCCGGAGGTAACCTCCACATTTCTCCAGGGTTAAAGTTCTATGACCATTTTCCATACCCGGAACCTGGTGTCCTTCTCTCCTCTTGGGGAGTTGGGGAAAGTGACATATTGAACACTTACTGTGGGAAGAACTCGACAGGAGTTTAAACCTCCAGGCCACTCCCACGAAGAAGGTATTGTAAAGAAGAGTTAAGAGGGTGCTCAAATTCCAGCACTGCCCACCACCTGCTGGGAGACCTCAGGCTGGGCAAATTGTTCAGCCTCTCCAAGTTCCACATCCCTGGCATGTAGGGGATCGGGGGGATTGAAGAGGTCAGCATGCACAGCCCTCAAGAACTCCCTAAAATGTTCAGTTATTAGTGACCTTGTGAGCGAGGTGTCAATACAGCAATTTTACAGATGAGGCAGGCTTTGAACCCAGGTGTGCTGAGGTCAAGGCCCATGTTCTTTCTATTTCCTCATTTCTGTGGCCCTCATCTGAGCTCTTGTTCTCATACTGTCTTGCACTGTTACCAGACTGTGCATTTGTGGAGGCCATCACAGCCCTAAGGAAATAACTATTTGAATTGAATGCATGAGTTCCCATGTTAGTAAAAGGAGAGGAAACGATTTTAATTTGAGAGACAGCAAAAGCACTCACACTAGAGGCTAATAGATGAATTCATTTAGACAATCAGTTAGTTAATATTTACTGAGTATCACAGGGTACCCAGCCCTATTCATACAGATTCCATTATTTTAGGTGCCTGGAGGGAGTGGGGAAGGCAAGTGGGGCCCGCTGGAGGAATGGGGAAGTTGGTCTAAAACACGAAACCTAAATTATTATTTTTAATATTATTTTATTATTTTTAGAGAATTGTAATCCTCAAACTGGGCTAAAAATTATTGTTAGATTAAGTAAAAAATGATAATACAATATGATTTGTAATAGCTGTATCGTTGTGACATGAAAACATTTTTTTTGTCCTCAATCCCCAAATCCTGGTTACATGAATACTTTTTGCATAATCTCACAAACCTAATGGTTTTGTGTAAGCTAAGTGCAGAATCCAAGTGAAGGTTTTTATCGGACTGTTGCTATGAGCAGAGAGTAGTTGAAAAGAAGACACCATGCCTAGGATCAGAGGACAAGATTCCAGAGAGCAGGACTTCCTGGCTTTGAGGATTGTTTGTGATCCTTGACTCAGTCATCCGTTTGATTTAAAAAGGGGACAAGAGCACAGGTAGGAATCCCAGAGGTCAAGGGCATCTGCAGTTCGTTGCGGGGTAACACCACAGTTGCTGGGAAGGCTTGATGCAGTCCGGGTTGTAGACAGATTGGTGAGGAGTGGGACAGAGAGGGAGGATCCCAGGGCCGAGAATCCCTCAGCGTGGGCACCTGCAGGTTCCAACAGGTAAGAGAACAGACAGGTTAAAGCAGGTTGGATCACAGATGACACAGTGAGAAAGGGCTTATAGGAGCAGCTCCTGAGCACAACTCCTCAAAAGTAGTGTTAAAATAGGAGTGGGATGAATCTTGGGACTTCAATTCTCTTGCAGTCAATCTTGAGTCATTAAATATTAAGAGATTTTGATTGATGCAGAAAGGGAGCTTGCCAAGGCATCCTACTAACATCCCTCCAAGCATACAGTATTTGAATCCCGATCTGTTATAGGCTGAGTGATCTTGGTAAAGTACTTAATCCTTGGATGTCGACTGTCTTGTCTGTAAAATGGGGATGACAACAGTACCTGCCTCATTTGGTTGTTATGAGAATTAAATAACTTGGTGGGTGTCACATGCTTAGCATTGTACTCAACACCTAGCAGGTGCTCAGCACCAGGCACCAATGGTTAATATGAACATGTAGGACCTAGTGCTGCCACATTTGGTTTGTGGTCTCCTCAACGGCAGGTTCTATGATTTTGTCTTTAAGTACTCATTAAATTACTTAGTTCATCATCATTGTTGTTCTTAATAAAATACCTCTCAGCTATTTTGAAATATGGCTTCTGCTTCCAATGGGGACTAACAGCTGATATCAAGCAACCTCTCTGTGGACCCAGAACCAACTCTTCCAGGTTTTTTCCAATAGCAGAGTTAGCTGAGCTGTAGCAATATAATTAAGCTGTCACGTGAGTCATCCCTGTGCCTGTCACATATCATTACCCTATTCCCCAAACCTCAGATCCCAGGGAAAGAGATAGCAGAGAAAGAAAGAAGAAAGAAATATGACAGCAGAAGTAGAGAATTGTTGACTCAGAGAGTTGGAAGGGATCTTGAAGGTTCTCCAGACCAACCACCCACAGTAACAATAAGAGAAATAACAGTGATGTCAAGAAGGAAATGGAGAGACATGAAAGGAGGAGAGAAGGAACCCTCCAAGGAAAGGCAGGTGTAAAGGGTTTAAGGCGGTTCAACAGAAGCTTACTTCTAACTACGAGGTGATTAACTGCTCTCCTTTCTTTTGGACAGGCTGAGACCCCTGGGGAATAGATAGGCTGTCTCTTCCCCAGATACTGAGTTCTCTGGCTGAGAATCTCTTGCAAAGGGGCAACTATCATCTCTTGTGGATATTCTCATCAGATAACCTTGTTTAAATTATAATAGACTTCTATTTTTATTTTTTACCCTAAATACTCTCTTTTGTGTAACTTTCTTAGTACTTGATGCATGTCCCTATCTTTCTTTTTTTCTTAAGACGGGGAATACTTTATTCAAAACCCATCAGAAAAATGGACAGCTTGGGTCAGTGACAGAGCATGCACGTTTTAAAGCATAGGTCGGTAATTGCATGTGAGAGCATACACTGCTACAAACAAATTAACTGATCAGATCACAACTTTTCAATCTTTAAAACAGAATCAGCTTCCCAGGAAAAGTGACACCTTTGTGACATTTTAACTCCAGGATTCTCCTTCTTCCTCACCCTCTCCTTCAACAGAATCCACACCAACCTCCTCATAATCCTTCTTAAGGGCAGCCAGATCCTCACGGGCCACAGAAAACTCTCCTTCCTCCATCCCCTCACCTATGTACTAGTGAAAAAAGGCACTCTTGGCATACATCAGGTCAAACATGTGGGCCAGGTGAGCCCAAGCCTCGGCAATGGCTGTGGTGTTACTCAACATGCACACAGCTCTCTACCTTGGCCAAGTTTCCACCAGGTACCACAATGGGAGGCTGGTAATTAAAGTCAACCTTGGAGCCATTGGGACATCGATCCACAAACTGGATGGTATGCTTGGTCTTGATGGTGGCAATGGCAGCATTGACATCTTTGGGAACCACATCACTGTGGTACGACAGGCAGCAGCCCACATATTTGCCATAACAAGGGTCACATTTCACCATCTGGTTGGCTGGCTCAAAGCAAGCATGGGTGATCTCTGCTACAGAAAGCTGTTCGTGGTAGGCTTTTCTCAGCAGACATCACGGGCATATGTGGCTAGAAGGAAGCAGATGCAGGGATAGGGCACCAGATTGGTCTGGAATTCTGTCAGATCAACATTTAGGGCTCCATCAATCTGAGGGAAGCAGTGATGGAGGACACAATTTGACCTATCGACCTATTCAGGTTAGTATAGGTTGGGTGCTCAATATCAAGGTTTCTACGGCAGATGTCATAGATGGCCTCGTCGTGCCATGAAGGCACAACCAGAGTGCTCCAGGGTGGTGTGAGTGGTGAGGATGGAGTTGTAGGGCTCAGGTATGACTGTGGAAACTGGGGGACTGGGTAAATGGAGAACTTCAGCTTTACTTCTCGCCATAATCAACAGAGAGGCACTCCATCAGCAGAGAGGTCAACCCAGAACCAGTTCCCCCACCAAAGCTGAAAACCAAGAAGTACTGAAGACCTGTGCACTGAGTGGCCAGTTTATGAATTTGGTCCAAGACGAGGTCAGTGATTTCCTTGCCAATGGTATCGTGCCCTCGGGCATAGTTATTGGCAGCATCTTCCTTACCTGTAATGAGCTGCTCAGCGGGGGAAGAGCTGACAGTAGGTTCCAGTGTGAATTTCATCAATGACTGTGGGCTCTAGGTCTACAAACACTGCCCTGGGCACATGCTTGCCAGTGCCTGTCTCACTGAAGAAGGTGTTAAAAGAGTCATCTCCTCCCTCAATGGTCTTATCACTTAGCATCTGGCCACTGGGTTGGATGCCAAGTTCCAGGCAGTCGTGGTCCCAGCAGGTATTACCAGTCTGGACACCAGCCCGGCCAACTTGGTTGGAGATACACTCACACATGGTTGCTGCTTCACAGCCGCTGAGCAGATGGCAGGGACAAAGAGGAGAGGTGGTTGCTTCTTACAGCATGACTCTTAGGTGGTCAATGGAAGAGAACCTGCCCCGGCTTTCTTTCTTTGCAATTTTTACATGTCAGGTCCCTCTCTACATCTCTGTTGCATTCAGAGTATAAACTTTTTTTGAAAAGTCCCTTCATTTCCTTATTTTCTCTCCCTCTGCTTCTCCAACTCTCTACCATCTGCCTTTTTGCCCTTCTATTCTTTTCTTATTATTTATTTTCTTTTCCATCTTACACGCCATTCATCTTGCTTTAACATGGCATATGAATTTCAACTCATATTCAGGTCTCTGTCTTCAGCCCAAGATAACACCATCTTTTCACAGGGAGGAAAAGCTGGAGATTCAGCCTTGGACTGGAAACCAGAATTCTGTCCGTTCCCTTATGATGTGGCTCCGTCATTCCCTTCGTGCTTTCAATTCTTAGGTCTCAGAATTGGAAAGAGGTAATAAACCAGAGCATTGCTCAGTAATGTGCTCCATGAATCACCTTTTAACTAAAGGCTTAGAGGACACAGGTTTGCCATTTAAGGTGTAAGATGTTCTGGGCTAATGTTATCCTCTTATAGGACCAGATGTTCTGGCCGAAGCCCATTCTCTGCTGCTCGATTGCCACAGGCATCAGGACACTTTATCATTCTGGGTGGGCTTTGCTCTAGAATCAGAGACTTTGGGAGAAAGGTTTTTCAAAGTCATGCAGTCCATCCAGCCATTCGATGTCTGAATCCCTGAATCCAGGGAAGGGACACTCAGTACTTCCCAACGCAGCCTAATACATTCCATGGCCAAATAATAAAGTTGAATTTTCAGAGTAAACATTCCTATGTTTAGTCATGGTGGTTGTTTGCTTAGCAAGCTCTCCTTCCATGAATGATATTTATTCGTAATTTTCAGTAGCCACAGCTCATTTCCTTCCTATCAAGGTCATTGCAAAAGAAAGAGCTTTAAAGTTATCAGAATATGGGATTAATACTGGATTGTTTCTTTTTTAACTTTACAGATGTGGTGGTAAGAATGTGTTTGTAGTGTGTGGATCCATCCTCATCACCATTCCAATGACAATAACAGCTAACACTTCTATAGAAGCTAACATTTTTAACATTACTGTGTACCATGCATTATTCTAAGCATTTTGCACATATATGATATCTAGAAAATGTCGTTTTTCTAAACAACTTTCCCTATTTGCCTCCCTATCAAGGCCCAGAATATGATGAAACATCAACAAAAGAAGGAATCTAGATGACACCTAGTCCAATCCCCAACTTTCCAGATAAGTCTCAGAGAGGATATGTGCCTTACTGAAGGTCACACAGCTATTAGTGGTAGTCAGATCCTCCGGCCTCTGGGCAGAAAACGTCCTGAGTGCTTCAAACATCTGAACAAGAACAAACTGAGCATTCACAGCCAGGATCAAGTAAGGTATTTAGGAAACTGAAATTATTTTTTTGTAAGAATCTGTCTCATTTTGTTCTACGTGTGGGTAATAAATACTATGCCACAACATGCCAAAAATCGCCTATTTTTTCCTATTGTTTTTAATCTTTAAAAATAAGCCCTTCTTTGAATTTCCATTTAGGCCCTTATATCATCTCTGTGCTAAGCTGCCCAGGCTGGTCTTGAACTCCTGGCCTCAAGTGTTCCTCCTCCCCAGAAACCCCACTGTAACTTCAAGAAAAATTCACTGGGGTGGGGTTTCTGGATTGGGGACATTTGAACTTCTTTACCAATGACGTTCTTATCAGGACTGACAAACATGACTCAGTTGACATATTCAAGACCTGTTGGATCTTTCTGTGTGGCTTGGGGCAAGGGGAGCCCTAGGTGGAACAGGGACAAGGATAGTGTTTTAGCTGGCTGCATGTTGAGCAGGACACCTCTCCAGCAGGAGGGAAGTGCTGGCTTCCTGGCTGTTTGCTTGCATGGATGTCCATCTGAATTCTGCTCCCGGGGCAGTCCAGGAGCACCATATGGAAACTGAACTTGCCCAATTCTGGTTCTGAACATTTCTTCCCAAGAACCTGTGCCCTGCTCACATTTGGAACCGGGTCTGGCAACATCAGTACAGAGGAAAGACTTTTGTCTTCTCAGAGCATGGGAATATTCTAAGTCCACAGCAGCTTTTAAATAGGGGTTTGGTGAATCAGTGTGTGGACGACATAGAATATTTTAAAAATCATATTTGCCTGCAGGCAGTGACAGCTTTAGAAACAGGATGGGGATGGACACATTTGTAACTCTGACTTGGGCGGAGCAAAGGCAATGCATGTAACATAAACATTTGTACTCCTGTAATATTCTGAAATAAAAATAAACACATAAATTAAAATTTAAAAATTAAAATTAAAAAAGAAACAGCAAGGACATGGACAAATGAGTCAAATCAATTTAAAACTAATGCTAAAACAATATCAAAATCATCTTACTGCATATTGCCCAGAATTTGTATATTGGGTTTGATCTTCTTTTAATTTTACAAAGAAATTATGACAGCTGTATTTTTTGGGAAAGAGTACTTAAGATAGATTGGTTGATTTTTAGTTAGGTTTTGGGCAAAACGTGTATTTTTCCCAATTGTCTGAATTTTTCTTTAGTAACTAGAAAGGTGGGATTTGCATGGGTTTTAGAGACACACACACCTGGAGCTCAATCTTCATTCTACCACTTACAATTGTGGGAGCCTGTTTATATTATTTAACTCTTTGAGTTTCTGCTTCCTTACATGTGGCAGCACTTATCTCACAAGCCATGGTGGGTTTCAAATAAGACACTGCACACAGAATAAGTTTGCAAAGTGCTAGGTATATAGACATTCGGTAAATGTTAGTTTCCTTCTCTGTGTGTGTGTGTGCGTGTGCGTGTGTATGTGTGTGTGTTTGGAGAGAAAAGGAGGAATTGAGTTGATGAGTATGAATTGAGGACTATTCCAGAAGTAAAGGATCTGTAAACAATCATATTAACTAACTAAAAACCAAGTACAAAACCACAGAGGTGAGAAATAGAAAAAGAAGTTTGGAAAAATGTTACCAACAACAAAATATTTATTAAGCACTTCCTATTTATGCATTTAGGGTCCTCTGCCAGGTAACCAATTATGGGACCTAAAAGTAATTCTTGTCCTCAAGGAGCCTATAGTTCATTCGAGGAGACAAGACTTACTCATTTGTGAAAAAGATAATTAAAATGCAAAGGAATTGCTATTATAGTCGTGGAGAAGTGAAAGCAATCTCTGTATTTATTGTATGTTTGGAGACCAGACCGAAGTTCAAAGGTATTGTGGGGAGGAGGAAAGAGCAGATGAGAATATTTTGAAAGGACCAGCCACTTTGAGTCTGATGACAAAGACTTGTGAATGTCTACACAAGGGGAGACATTTGGTTTTGTTAAAACAGCAGCAGTGAAAAATTATCTTAACATTCTCGGAAACAACAGAAAATCCCCAAACAAAGCTAAATGGGGCCTGGTAGCATCACTGGGCTTATGCCAAGGGGGAGGGGGTAGGTGGACAAGCTGAAGACGTCCAGTGCATCCTCCTGACTTCCTCGTTCGCTCTCAGAGACACCGATACCCTTTGTAAAGTTACTTATCCAGATCCGCCTTAAGCTCCATTTCTTTCTTTTCCCAGCAGATCCCTGGAGAGATGCCCTTTCAACCCTCCATCTCTGCTAAATGCCTGTTGGATCCCAGCAGTAGAGCCCATTAGATGGTTGGATTTACTTAGAACAGACTGTGACGAAGGCCTGTTGGGGTTGGCGAAAAGAATTCTAGCCAAATCTTCCAGGTTAGAAGATAAATGACAGCTCCTCCCAGAGGTATTCCCATGACAAAGCACAGCAACCATCCTACAGAGGGTTAATATTCCCCCCCTCCTCTGCCCCCCAAATTGCTGTCAGAGATCAGCTAATCTGATAATTACGGCAACAAACACAGTTTAGACAAACAAGACCTGACCCTGAGGGTTTGGAATGAAAACATTTACTCTCTCCCTCCCCAGAGAGACGGTGCCTGGAGCATACACACAGAGAGACACTGGGAAAATACCCTTGTGCTGGAGCAACAGGGTGAAAACATCTGTGTTCCTGTGCTGCTTAGGAAGATAGAGTGGAGGCGGCGGGGGAGGCAGGAGGAGCGGGGCATGGTGCAGTCCAAGGGCGTGCGTGTTTGGAGCAGATGGAAAATGTACCCATAACTGGAGATGTAAGTGAATTGGAATTGATTTCATGACAGAGACAGATTTGAGAGGAAAGGTACAAAGGAGACGGATGCAGGATTCGAGTGAAAACCTGGGGAACGGCTAAGGGAGGAGAAACAGCTTAAAACACCAAAGTAAGATTTATTCCTGAGAGCTAGAGGGGAAGGTGATTCAAAGTGGTCCATGATTCTAAGTGAATTTTCTAATAATATCTGCTCTCAGCGAATTCGAACAGGCTATCTTGTCTGGTCATCCTTTTTCCGCCCCCAGTTTTGTTTCTAAATGCCTCAAAATTTGTCAAGCTATTTTGTTCCCTTTTACTTCTGCAATGCAACTTCCTGGAAGAAACTTCCCTGGGTTGCTTAAACCGGAGATTCTGACTTGGGCGTGCCTCAACCTGGAATTCCAACAGTTACCCCGCTCACAACCCCACCCTCAGGTTGTTCCTCACCTGTCCCTGTCCTAGTGCCAAACAGTATTTTGTTTTTACACGTGGCTGGTGGTGTGGCAGCTGGTAAACACTCCTTGCCCCTCAGCGCCCTCAAAATTACCTCTAGGCATCCGAATCCTTGGTGGGGGCGCATGCTGCAGATAATACATATGGATGGCACTGAGCTAAGAGGCATAAGTGCTGTGATTGATGATAGGCTCCAGGTTTAAAATAAATTCCATAAGCTGAAAGATGGTCTCAAATCAATAACACAGAATGTGCCAGTAAATGTAAAGCTTTGCATTTGGGTTCGGTAATCAATTGTGCAAATATACAATGGAAGACCTACAAAACAATAGTTTATGAAAAAGCAAAACAGTTTTTGGTTGACAATTGGTTCAACATGAGACAGTAATAAATCTATCTGCTTAAATAGTGAATACAATCACAGTAGGCATTAATAAAGATATTGTGATCACATTAATAATTTACCATGTTCTTAACAAGGGAAGGGTAGAATAGGACTGAACGAATCATTTTTTTTTCAACGTTTAACTGTTGGCTGACCAATTATACAGAGTCCAGTAGGCTGCACAGAGTGATTTTTTGTTTTATTTGTTGGGTTTTAATTTAATTTCAGGTTCAAGTCTCCTATTGCAATCTATACGGGGCCCACCTTGGCAAGTGTGAGTGGCTACCATGTCCTGTTCCACTTGCTCCTGGGTTTTGAATCTCACTCGGCTGCCTCTCTGCTGGTCTGTGGGAGAGTCCCCCCACTCCCAAAGAGAAACCCCTCTTTCCCAGTGGAACAGTCTTCTCACGTGCCTCTCACACACAGTGGTCACTCGTTCATTCACCCACTGAACATCCACTGTGTGCCAGGCACCGTTCCAGGAACTAGGGATTCGGTAGTGAGAGAGAAGGACAGAGTCCTTGCCCGGATCAAGGTTACATTCTCATGAACATAGGCAGACCCTAAACAAAAACTTTGCAATGTCAGATAATAAGAATGTATAAAAAGTTACCAGGTGCTCGAAAGGCCTTCTGCCTTCTACCTAGACTTGTCAAAGTGTCACCTCCTGCTTCCTAACCCAGCTCACGTTCCACTTTCCCCTCGGAGGCAGAGAACTCCGCTGAGCCCTGTCTTTCCTGAACTGTTGCCCAGGGGCTTGTACCACGTAATTTAGCACTCAACTGCTCTGTAATTGCTTCCCTAATACTAATTCTGCTTCCCCAACAGACTGCAGGAGACTGTTAGCTCTTTAAGGTTATAGGATATACCTTCGATTTAAATGTATTCAGTCAATCTCTAGCGAGGGTGCTTTTTAAAGGGAAATGAAGAGCACAGTTCAAACATGACTTTAGGTTTTTAAGCTGATTCCCAGATAACAAGAGAACTTCTTCCAGTGCTCCTGAAATCCTCTGAAATAAGACTGTAAAGTTAGGATCATAGTTTTTTTTCTATTTGCTGAACTTACATCCTCCAAAGAGTCCTAGACTCTGTAAGGAAATCTTTAAAACAACAAACATACCTTAAACTGAGTAATAGCAAGATTAGAGGGAACAGCAGGAGGGAAACATCCAACAAGCTCAAAGAGGGAGGAATGGGAAGGACAAACAATGGCAAATTCAGGAAAATGCTTAGTCCAAAATTTAGCCCAAACAGCATTCTTTTGGGCCCCCTCATGTTCTGTAGGATAAAAGTAGAAACAATGCAAATGGCCATCAATAAAGGACTGGTTAAAGGAATAATGGCACCTTCATAGCATGGACTGATATAGGGAAAGAACACAGTAGGTAAAGCTATACCCACTGATGTGAAAAGATTGGCCACTACATAGTTTAAGAAGCAAGTCTCAGAGCAGTACAGATAATGTGATCCTTTTCATTTAAAAACTAAATTTATACATGTGTAGAAAATGCATGTAAGGATATATACCAAATTGTTAACGATGGGTATTTCTGGGAACTGGGTTAGAGGTAATGGATTGGGGGAGATGGATAGATGGGGGAATTTAATAACTTATTTTTACTTTATACATTTGTGAAATGTTATATATTCTGCATTTAATTATGTATACTTTTTAGAATGAGCGTTTATTGTTTTAATAAAATAATAAGCAATAGAAGCCACCAGAGTGTTCATGAATCAATCTTTGGGAGAAGACACACATGTTGTTGTAGGGAACAAGATCATTACTAATGTTGGTCTACTCCTTGGAGAATTGTGGATACCCAGGGTGGATCCTGGATTTGCATAGGTGCCCTTGTGCACCTGTGTGGGGACGTCTGAAGAGAGATCCTAAGCATTTGTCAATGGACTACACATGGCTGTCCCCTAGGGCTGCGGTCCCCAGCCCTCTGGCAGCAGACTGGTACCAGTCTATGGCCTGTTAGGAACCTGGCTGTACAGCAGGAGGTGGGTGGCAGGCAAGCGCGTAAGCTCCGTCTCTTGTCAGATCAGCAGGGGCATCAGATTCTCATAAGAGCACAAACCCTACCGTAAACTGCACATGTGAGGGATCTAGGTCATGGCTCCTTATGAGAATCCAATGCCTGATGATCTGAGGTGGAGCTGAGGTGATGATGCTAGCGCAGGGGAGCGGCTGCAAATACAGATGATCATTAGCAGAGAAGTTTGACCGCACAATATATGTAAGGCGCTTGAATCATCCCGAAGCCATCCCCCCCTGCCCTCCCCATCCGTGGAAAAATTGTCTTCCATAAAACCGGTCCCTGGTGCCAAAAACATTGGGGACCGCTGCCCTAGGGGACACTCCTAGGTAGAAGCATATCCAAACTAAAAACGTGGCAGGGCACACAGGAGAGAGATGAGGAGGCAGCTAGAAGCATGTTTTACAAGTTTGTTTCCTTAATGCAACTCAAGGATGCACTGAACAAATTCCTTGACAATTTTTTTTTGTTGTATGAATGAATTCCTAGAAAAATATATATAAATAAAATTTATATATATATATATATAATTTTTTAAGAGATGGAGTTTTGCTGTGTCACCCAGGCTGAAGTGCGGTGGCACCGTCATAGTTCATTGTGGCACTGAACTCCTGGGCTCAAATAATCCCCCCATCTGAGCCTCCTAAGTAGCTAGGACTACAGACACATGCCACCATACCTGGCTAATTTTTTAAAAAAATTTTTGTAGAGACAGGATCTTGCTATGTTACCCAGGCTGGTCTTAAACTCTTGGCCCCAAGCAATCCTCCTGCCTCAGCCTCCCAGAGAGCTGGAATTACAGGCGTGAGCCACTGCGCCTGGCTTGGAAAACAATAGTTAAGAGATGTTGCTGTCAAGAGTGTGGCTTTGGAATGTTAGAGGCATTTTGAATTCTAGGTTTGCCACTTGCTAGCTTTATGATCTTGAGCAAATTATGTCACCTCTCATTGTTTTCCTCCTAACTCTTCTGAGTCTCTTTTGGGGGCTCTTTGTTCTCTTTCCATCCCTGAAATGCTGGAGGTCCGTAGGCTGCTGGCCGAGTCCCTCTTCCCCCTTCCCTGCCAGACATTACCTTCCTTTGCCTTCTGTTCCCACAGTGTGCCCACGGCGTGCAAGTGTGGCTCAGGCCAAATCCCAGCTGCGTGCTTTGCCTGCTGCCTTAATGCGATCCCCACTGCCCACACACTAAAACCCTTCAACGTGCTTCACAGGGTCCTGCAAAAAACCGAGTTCCAGTGTGTCTTTTTGATCTCATCGCTCACACCTCCCCGTCTGTCCTCTCTGCTCCATTCATACCAAACCGTTTTTCAGTTCTTTGCCTAACTGCGTTATATGCTGTCTTAAGTCTGGGCCTTTCCGACTGCTGCATCCTCAGCCTCGCGCCCGCTTTCTCCTTCATTTCCTCCGGCTAATTCCTGTTCATCCTTAGATCTCAGCTTAGACTCCGCTTTTTCTGAGAAACCCCTCTTGATCCTCCTCGTCCAGGCTGGTGTGTTAGCGCCTAACTTGACGATTTCCTGGACTTGCACTCCCCACGATGCATTGAGTGGCCCATTTACACACTTGGATTGCTCACTAGATTGAGAATCCCCCGAAGGCAAGGACAGTGCAGTCGTCCCTTGGTATCCATGGGGATTGGTTCCAGGACCCCCACAGATACCAAAATCTGGGGATGCTCAAGTCCCTGATATAAAACGGCATAATATTTGTGTCTACCCTCCACTCATCTTCCCCTGTACTTTAAATCATCTCTAGACTACTTATACCTAATACAATGTAAATGATATATAAGTAGTTTTATATTATACTTTTAGTTGTATTTTTTTGTTGTTATACTGTTATTTAAATTTTTTTTCTCTAGTATTTTCGACCCACAGTTATTTGAATCCATGGTTGGGGAACTCACGGATAATGAGGGCCAACTGTATTTGTCTTGTTTTTTCATTGTGTACTTAGGGCATAACTTCTAATGTTGGCACTTAACAATTTCATAATAGATATTTGCTGAATGAAGTACCGTTATTATTATTATTATTATTATTTTTTTTTTTTTGAGACAGAGTCTCACTCTCTTGCCTGGGGCGAGTGCTGTGGCGTCAGCCCAGCTCGCAGCAACCTCAAACTCCTGGGCTCAAGCAATCCTACTGTTTCAGCCTCCCAAGTAGCTGGGACTACAGGCATGCGCCACCATGCCCAGCTAATTTTTTCTATATATATTTTTATCTGTCCAATTAATTTCTTTCTATTTTTGGTAGAGACGGGGTCTCACTCTTGCTCAGGCTGGTCTCGAACTCCTGAGCTCAAACAATCCGCCCGCCTCAGCCTCCCAGAGTGCTAGGATTACAGGCATGAGCCACTGCGCCCGGCCAGTACCGTTATTATTAATATGAGCAAGGTGATATAACGGTTAAGAGTTGGGCTGTGGGTTCAAATTTTAGCTCTACTGCTTCACAGCTGTGCGGTATTTGGCAAGTAACTTCTCTGCATCTAAAGTGCTTACAACAGCATCTGGCACATAATGAGAGCTTAATAAATATTATTATCACCATAATTTTTTGTGATGATAAAAATAATCTCTAGTTTTAAAAGTTTAGGTTTTTGAATATAGATTTTCTTAAACTACAGCGTATTTGTGCTTGGTAAGTCAGATAGTCTAGTAGCTTTTCGCTCTAGGAAAGTATTTGAATATTTAGGTGGAAAATTATTGGGGACATTAAGAGAGCAAGTAATTGTGTTTAGTGTTAACATTTTAGATTTTGGTTTTTGCAATACAATGGTTGGACTTTAAAAATAATAGTGTTTCTATGATTGTTGCTTTTGCTCCAGATGGCAGTTCTTAAACGTTGGTGTGTGTGAACATCATCTGGTAGCCTGTCAAACTACTGATCAACAGCTTCTATCCTAGAGGTGGTTCTGGGTTGGGGCCTGGGTCCATGCACTTTTACCAGGCTCTCCTGGTGATTTTGGTGCATACTGAGGTTTGAAAACCTGGAAACCAATACAAAACAATTGGTTAAAATCAGCAACTACTATGATAAAACCATATGGCAGCAGCAGGCTCAACAGGAGCTTTTTTGGGAGTTGCCTGCCAGAGGGGCCTCTCGGAGATGACTCTGCTGTGGGGAGTGGCCTTTGGGACTGTTGTTACCTTCAGGAGAATCCTGGAGGTGAACTGGCTCCACCTTTAAGCGGGAACAGCTGCTGAGAACCAGCTCTGGGCTTTGCAGCCAAGAGGGAGGGGAGCTCTCTCTCCCTAAAAGGTGCTGCTGGAAGCGCCCTTAGGAACCCTTGCTGGAGGCGCTGCCCCAGACAGCAGAAGGTAGTAGAAGTGCTTCTCCAAGTGGCCCCAGGATCACTTGCATTCAGAATCATCTAGAGAGTTTGTTAAAATGCAGATTCCTCAGCCCTCTCCAGACCTTCTGAATCAGGATCTGCATTTCGAACAAGCTTCACAGATTTTTTCTGAGCTCTGTTAAAGTTGTAGAACCACTTTCAGAAGCTGGAGTTGAGGAGACCTTGAGATACCAGTGTGTCCCAGCCTCTGCTGTCTGGAGTAGAGGTGTTTTTTTTTGTTACACTCCCCTTCCTGCTAATCTGGCAAAATTGGAGGCCCAGACCCTCTTCATGGAACCTCAGACTGACTTCTCAGATCTTAAATGGTCACCAGCCCTCCAAAAACAGCTGGAGGGTGCAACCTGGAAAAGATTTTTGTAAATCTAAGTATACTTTTCTTTGAGTTATTAGGCATTCTATGCACTATTCTGAGGACAACTAGAATGGGCATTTGGTTTTCAGAAACTTTTTTAAAATGATTTTCTTTTGGGAGAAATCTCAACTGTAGTGGATAAACCTCGGTCTGGATTCTTCTTGTTGGGTCCTTTGAGGGTGACAGGGCCGTCCTGGCACACTTGGTTCAGGTGAGTGAAGTGTTTTGTAGGTGACGTCTCCTCTCTTTAACTGTCAAACAAAGATGGATGAGCAGGGACTCGGCTGCCACCAGGGATGTTACCACCTTGGTTTTCCCATCAAACTCTGTCAGGCTCTGTAGCTTGAAGAAATGAAAGGGGACCTGGAGAGGGACAGTTCCTAACGAGCTGTCAGCAGGGCCCCACCAGGGGCTGGAAGGCTCCCTCCCTGTCGGCCTGCCTCAGCCCTTTGTTCCAACGCTATTAGGGCAAAATCCTTGCGTTTCTCTCAGAGAAAAAGAAGTGGCCTGGGGCTGAGAGACATAGAATCATAAGCAATTTCTCTTGTTACACACTTCTAGTGCTTAATCACCATTTCAAAGAGGAAGAGCTATCACAGCAGACTCGGAGAATTTTGCCCTAGACAGGATGCAGAACACTGTCCGATGGCTTAATCAGCGTGCTTTTCTCACTTGCCTGAAATGGGGGACACCTGACTCTCAGTGAGGCTGTCGTAGGTGGCCTTCTGACCCAAGTGATTTTTAGGGCTGGGCTTAGGGTGACTTCACAAAGAACGAATGTAGGCATCCTTCTAAAAGTGGAGACGGCTTCTGGGTGAGCACCTGAGGAACCAGAGAGATTGTTAGTGTCAACGCCAAGTATAATGTTGGTTAGGGAGGGTATCTAGAGAAGTCAGAATAGCATGATTCTAGTAATCTGTGAGTCGAGAAGTGACAGGTTTATTAACAAAAGCCCTGGGTGTCCTAGTGGTTTTTGTTTTGAGTAAGTATATAGATTCCTTTTAGTTTTGTCAGTCACTATTCTATTTATTATAAAATTATTCATTCGAGATTATGATATTAAAATAATAATTAGTTTAAATAGTCTGTTATCCAGGATTACAGATGGTATGACAGCCAACAGCCCTGGAATGTGTTTTGAATAGTTATACAAGTAGTGCATGAATACTTTCTTGTCGTAAAATATTTGGAAGTTTACACAATGGGACAGCAAAATGTTCCTTTCACTCCCATTCCTGTTCTCAGAGGTAACCATTGTCAACAGGTTGGTGAGTATCCTTCAGTGATATTTCTAAACATTTACACACATATGCGTATATGTATGTACCTATCTTTTACATAAATGAAATCATAGTCACATATTGTTATGTGACTGTGTTTTGTTTTGTTTTAACAGTACATATCTTGGAGATATTTCCATGGTAGTACATATAGGTCTGCCTTATTCATCTTAATGTTAGCGCAGTTTTGCATGATGTGGATGTGCCCTACTTATGTAATCACTCACTAATTGGAGACATTAAAGTTGTTTCCAATATGTATGCTATTACAAACAATGTTGCAACGAGCCTTCATGCATACATCTTTGTACACATATTTTGGTAGGATAGATTCCTGGAGGTAGAGTTGCAGGGCCAATGGCAAAGCTCAAGCTATTTTTTCCAAGCCATTTTTTACTTCCATTACCATTTCTACATTTGTTTGTTACACAATGTGTCTAATTCTGCTCATCTTCTGATTCATCTCTGTGAGTGGTTCTCAACCCTGGCAGTATGTTAGATGCACCTGAGAAACTTTTAAAAATTATGTATGCCCAGGCTTGGGATTTCCAGAAAAATTCTGAAAATTCTAATATGCAGCAAGGATTGAGAATAATTGTTTTAAACATAAAATAAAACAGAACCCTAGAGCATTTTAAGGTAGTATAACCAGTTAGTATGGAAACAGTCAAATAGACACTGATTAATCTTTAATTGTTTACTCCAAAAACAGCTTGAGTAAATCAAATTGTCTAGGTGAAAATAAACTGAATGTTTAATAATTGTATAGCACTTTTATCTTTTGAAAATGCTTTCCTTTTTTTTTTTTTTTTTTTTTTTTTTACATCTCAGAGCATCTTCGATTGAAAGCTATGAACAAGGTGAGCCAGGAATGACCTTATCCATTTTACAGTCCAGGAAGCTGATGGGGGTAAAATGATGCTTCTTAATTTATTATGTTTAGGAGAAATCTGAGAGTCTTCTTAAAATGCAGATTCTGATTTAGTAGGCCTAGGGTGGGGCCTGAGATTCTGCATTCCTAACACACACCAAGGTGGCACTATGCCACTGGTCTGTGGACCACACTGATTAGTAAGCACCTAGATAAAAGGTAGTGAGCACAATACAATAGAGAACCAAATTCTACATAAGAAGCAAGACATCACTGAAAGGATAAACACTTGGTATAACCAAGGAGTGAAAGGCGAAGGGAATACAGGGTGGGGAAGGATGGAGGGCAAAGGGGCCCTTCCTCCACATCAGCTAAGCAAGGATGCCCTTCACCCTAGCATCCCATGCTCTTAACTGGGGCACATCCTTAATGTGACATTAAAGGCATCCCAAGGCTGTTGGCTGTCATACCATCCATAATTCTGGAGCTTTCCCAATATAGTTTCTTGTCTCTGACTGTACATATCCTTCCCCTTCTGGGGGATCCTGATGGGAGCCTGTGCACCCGTTAGTGCTCATCCCACTGCCTTCTGTGCCTCAGTTACAGCCCAATGCTCCCCTCGGGAACCAGAGGCCCCAGCTCTGAACTTGACCTGTCTTTGCCCGTCACCACTCTTTTGGTACAGTGGTCTTCCAGAGAAGATTTTGCAACCCGGCTCTGGCCACCATGCCCATCACACAGGAAGGAGACATTGCAAGTCTTTTGGTGATGTCCACATACAGCCAATGACAGGGCTGTCCTCTTTGGGAAGTGCCAGTATTAGTTTTCCTTTCAACCTTTAAGGATTCTCATCCTATGGATTAACAGAATAAGAATAAAACACGCAAATAAATGTTTCTAATTCTCCCTTCTCTTGATATTTGTTTCCTTAACTTAAAAAAGACCTGTGGGCTGGGCGCGGTGGCTCACACCTGTAATTCTAGCACTCTGGGAGGCTGAGGTAGGCGGATTGTTTGAGCTCAGGAGTTTGAGACCAGCCTGAGCAAGAGCGAGACCCCGCCTCTACTAAAATTAGAAAGAAATTAATCGGACAACTAAAAATATATAGAAAAAATTAGCCGGGCATGGTGGCGCATGTCTGTAGTCCCAGCTACTCGGGAGGCTGAGGCTGTAGGATCACTTGAGCCCCGGAGTTTGAGGTTGCCGTGAGCGAGACTGATGTCACGGCACTCACTCTAACCCGGGCGAAAGAGTGAGACTCTGTCTCAAAAAAAAAAAAAAAAAAAAAAAAAGAAGACCTGTGTTATTCTTAGAGTCAATTTCTTATTTGCTTCACATTTCTCAAGCGAATCACAAAGATAAAAGTATTTGTATCTTATGAATACAAATTAGATTTTTTAAAGTGATGTTTTTGTGTTTTTTCTTTCGTAAAAAAGAGCTAGAAGCAATAATAAAATAACAAACAAAAAATTAAACATATTTTTAATAAACAGTATTTTTAATGGGCCATTTTCTCTTGAAAACATTGCCTGCCAAAGTGGACTCCAGAAATTTAAGATTAATATGTGCAAGCTGTAGTGTCTACAAGGTGCTACTGGGGTAGGAATTAGAAGTGGAAGCTATCCTTGCTGGAGAGAATATTCTGAAGGGGAAAGAACTGGCCTCAATTAGATTAATTCCTCCCTATTACATGCTCTCATGTATATTTCCATGAAGATATGTAGCATTTACCATGGCTGTATCTTAGTAATTTCATTTGTGCCATGTTCTATTATCTGTCTTCTCCATTAGATTGTAGAATCCATGAGGACAGGTATTTTGTCTTTTTTTCACCATGTTATTCTTAGCACCTAGAGCAATGCTGGCATGTAGTAGATGGTCAATTAATATTTATGGAATGAATGAATAAATCCTGAAGAAAAAGACTGGTATTAAGTTATGGAATGAAGTTAAACTAAGGTTAAAACTAAAACTCAACTAAAACTAAAACCGAAAAAGAAAAAAAGGAAGAAGTCTCTCAAGAAGTCTACAAAGCTTAAGTACAGAAGAAAGATTCCTGATTGGAAAATGTGGAGATCCATTGCTTTAGCTATGTGAAAGATTAAAACACACAGACACACAACACCTTACTCCTTTAAATAATTTTGACAGTCTTATGCAATTCTTCTCTGTAAGCGCTTATGCCTCTTCCATTTCTAGAGCAAGATGTTTCTCTGTTGGGACCTTGGAACTGTTGTCATGGAAATTAATATGATGTCAGAAAGCAAATACAGTGACCTCATAGGAGGAACAATGACCTTCCACATTCTTTTTAACACAATAGTGAACCAATCATACACTAAAAAATGTTTTTAAAAATATGCTATACCTCAAAGAGAAGTTGTGGGAATGATTTAATATCATGACATGATTTAATATAAAATACTGTGATCTCCCTGGGACAAAAGCACAATATAATTTCAAAAAACACTAACACCTCGTTCATTCTTTCATTCAATAAATTTTTACCACATGGGACACAACATGGCACAGTGGAGCAGGGACCCTGGAACCAGACTGTGTTCATATCCCCACCACTGTCTAGCTGTGCCATCTTGGGCAAATTGCTTTATCATTTTTTGCCTCAATTGGCTCATCTGTTAAATGGGATAGTAAGGCCACCTACTTCAGTTGTTATACAGTTTGAATGTCAGTGTTTGTAAAGCACTTAGAATAGTACCTGGCATACAGTAAGTTCTATATAAATGTTTTTAAATAAATAAACCCCTATGATGTGCTGGGCAACTATTAGGCACCCACATATTCCCAGGAAAGTAGTGAACTAGTATCTACTGAACACTTACTATATATTATATTAAACACTAATCGTTAGGCAGTTTTGCATCAATTCTTGTAACAACTCTGGTGGAGGTATCATCCTCATTCATTTCTTCAGCCAACATTTATTGAGTGTCTGCTAGATATCAGAAGCTGTTTTTTATGTCCTTGGATATAGCATCTTAGGATTTACATTTTCAATATCATTATTTTATTAATAAATGATTTTCAGTAGCTTCCTAACTTTCCAGATTAGCTCTAAACTATAGCACACTGCATTATTCTTTACTAAAAAGGAGTTTCTCATAATGTCTGGAATTGTAAATTACTACATGTATAGTGCCTTGGAGAACTATTTTACTTTTTTTCTCTGTCTATTCTACTTAATTATCACTGTTAGAAGCTATCTTAATTTGTATTCTTTTTTCAATAAAACTTGATTTTTTTAGGTTATAAAAATATATTTGTTTGCTATTTTTCTATTAAGGCAATGCTACAAGGTATATACCTCTGTACCTGTCTATCTTTGCAAGCTTGTATTAATTTCTTTAGGATAGATTCCTAGAGGAGAAATTGCTTGGTCAAATAGTGTATGCATTTTAATTTTGACTGATATTGCCAAAATGCACTCTAAGAGAAGCCTTTATTGATTGACACTCCCTCAATAGTGCATTCAGTGCTCTTTCTCCTCAATACTATTCTTCAATATTTTTAATTTTTGACAATCTGATGGGTAAAAATTGATAAAATTGGTGTGGTTTCAATTTAATAATGAGAATAATTTTTGGCATGTTTATTGGCCATTTGTATTTATTCTTTTCTGATTGATTTCTTTATATCCTTCATTCATTTTTCTACCAATACAATGAAGCTCTGAGTATATAATAGATGTGACTGATAAGCATGTTACAAATGTTTTTCCAAGTTATCACATTTTTATTTATGGTATCTATCCGCATACAAAGTCATATTTATTTTCTTTATGGCTTCTGAGATTGTGTCATGATTAGGAAAGTCTATTCCACCCTAATACTGTGTTTCAAAAATCCTTATTATTTTCTCTGTTTTGCTTGTAGCTTAAAATATTTAAATCTCATATCCTTCTAGAGTTTATTTTGTGCAAAGGAGAAAACCAAATTTTTTTATCCCAAATGAATTTGACATGGTAATTGACAGTCACAACATAAGATCTGTGCTTGAGAAGGAGCAATGTTTTTAAAAGTACATATTGAGAGTTAAATACAGTCATGCCATCCTAAGAGTGTTCCAGAACTCTCTACAGCCAATGCAAGGTCCTTTTCTGGGACAGTATCTCTCTACACTCCAGTCCTCACACATGCCAGCTAAATAAAAATCCTACTGTGATAGCAATAGTGATTAAAAATAATACTTTATTTTCAGTAATTAACAAAAGTTAGATGTCCTGAAAATCAAATACTTAGCAAATAAGTTTATTTTTTTTTGACCTGATAGTTTCCTTCTCACAAATGTTTAATTATATGCTAGACATAAACGACTTGTGAAAGCACTTTATAGAGGCACCTTCTTTTCTGGCATCTATTCCCAGGTTTATAGAAAATGGCTAATCTACAGGTTAGAGAGAAAGTGTGGCAGAACCTCCAGGAGGATGAATTTAAACCAGACTGGAAGTCTTTTGATTACTGTATTCCACATATCTGTCACCACACAGCGAAAGTCCTCTATTCTTGTCTTGTTTTGTCCAGTCAATGGAGAAGCTCTTTGGAAACCAGGTACCAGTGATGTGGAAAATAGTTACTAAGAATTAATTCTGGATGAAAAAGTTCTAGAGATATGTTGCACAACAATGTGCATATAGTTAACACTACTATACTATATACTGAAAAATGGCTAAGATAGTAAATATCTTTTTTACCACAATTTTAAGAGTTAATTCTGAATTATAGTTTCTGCTTTTAATCAACCAACAAATATCTAAATACCTTGTTGCTGTGAAGGATACCAAGATGTGTAACTGATGGTTTCAGGTCTCAAGGAACTAATTAGCAATCAAGTTGAGAGAAAAAGTTAAGTACACATGAAAATTAACTAACAATCTTAGGCAATATAATGACACCAAGTGAGGAATACAGACAAAGTCTTATAGGCAGGAATCTTTTTGGGCTACAGTGATGGAACTATTTATTTGGTACTTAAATGGCTTTCGAAACATATTAGTATGTATTTTCTAAATTGACCCTTTTATAAATCTAGGAGATACTGTCTCCATTTAACAGACGAGGAAACAAAAGCTCAGAGGTTGTTAATTTGCCCAAATTCACATGGCAGAGCTGGGAACTAGACTCAATGTCTGCCGTCTGTTATTCCTAATTGGATTTATTATACTTAAATTGGCATTGAAGATTTGCAGCCAAAAGTTTTGATGGTTAGAGCAGAATTCAAATGTGCTAGGAATACTGTGATTATGTATTTGCTAAAATTAGAATTATTCTGTCCTCTCTGTCATCCTGCCAGCATCTAGTAACTCTTAAAAGAAAATAAGATTCTTTTCTTGCTATTTATTGGATAGGTAAACTCTAATCAGACTGTGACAGAATGAAGACTAGCATACAAGTCTTTTATTTCACTGCTATTTACACACAGCCATTTAGCCAACTGCAGTCCCATGAAAGACATTCCTTACCTACCATGTCTGCCATCGTTCTTTAAAGCCATAATATCTATCCTATATTTGAGATAGTGCTGATCTGACCCAGGTATGACAGAGAGGAACACAAACACAGCAGACTAAAGGCAGTGAATAAGAACTTAGAAGCAGTTATCAGGGCTAAGACTATTATGAGTTACACACATTTTAAAAAACCACATCCTGCTATTTCAGTAGGTCGACTTCTATCCAGAAAGTGCAGGAGCATTAGGTCTGTTCATACAATAACCCTATCTGATTACCCAGGGTCAAGCTACTGTTTATCTTTGCCAGACAAAACCCATATCCTGAGTGGGGAACTTAAAACCTTCTGTGTTTTTCACCAATTACCTAGACTGCCACTTCAAGGCAATAGTCTCTGACGTTCTTTTTATATAATCACCTAAACAACAAGAAAAACACTGTTTTTTTTTTTTTAAGTGTATGGTGAAAGTAAATACACAGACACAGTGGTCAGAAGCTTTGCTTTTATTTTCCTTCTCAGGAGAGCTCATTTTGCAAAAGAAGGGCAGTGCTGCCCTCTACTGCTCAATGTTGAAATGTTATTATTACACTTCCCAGACCAGGAGCAGTGGCTGACGCCTGTAATCCTAGCACTTTGCTAGACTGAGGCGGTTGGACCCCTTAAGGCCAGAAGTTTGAAGCTAGCCTGAGCAAGACTCCCCATCTCTACAAAAATTAGGAAAATTAGCCAGGCGTGGTGGCGTGCGCCTGTAGTCCCAGCTATTTGGGAGGCTGAGGCAGGAGGATGGCTTGAGCTCAGGAATTTGAGGTTGCAGTGAGCTACGATGATACTATTGCACTCTACTCGGGGTATGGAGCAAGACCTTCTCAAAAAAACAAAAAACAAACAAACAAAAACCCTACCACTTCCATATCCCTGCTAGCCATCTATCTATGTAATAGATAACATTGTTTTAAACTCTCTCTGTAGGAGATGGTTAGAAGACAGTATGTTCTTGGCTAAGACGTTGAATTTGTTTCCTTCATTATCTCTGCATCGACCTTAGTCTTGTACCAAAGCATAGGATTTTAGATAACGACCCAACTAAAAAGAGGACATGATGACTTGGGGGAAAAAAAGCTTATGACGTGGGTGTAGAGGTAAGAGACTGTATTTGTGATACATTTGGGGAGAAAAAGGGAAAGGAGAGGAAATTTCTGCTGACTTCAAGGTCTGTAGCCTTCCCATTCTTCTGTCATTTGGAGTGTCTTCGTTTGCATTTTGCTAAGGCAGTCCATTTCCTTCTTTACGTTTCTTGACTGAAGACAGTTGCCCCAGGATGTTGACAGAATAGTGGGATAGTGTTTCTGAAACATCTTTTATTCTTCAGAAAAGGATAATATAGAAATACAAAGGGCTATTATTAACATATTTAAATTTTAATTAATAGTAAATGTTATCTTGTTACCTTTAAATTGCTTTGAGATTTTAATTGCAACATCTGTGATGATGATGATGATGATGATTATGATGATGATCCCAGTTAATACTTAATAAGTACTTACTGTCAGGTACAATTCAAAGAGTTTTACAGAAAATCATTTAATTACATGAAATCATTTAATCCTCACAGCAACCCCATGAGGTAAAACTATTATTATCCCCATGTTACAGATGAGGCATACAGAGGAAATCTAGTTCTACAGGCCATGCTTTTAACCTGTAGAACTTTACTTAAGAAGCATTATGCTATACTGCTTCTTAAGTATAAAAACTATATAGCCCAACAATTTCTAAATGGTGCCATGGAACCTATTTATATTCAACAAGCAGACAAAACCATCAGTAGTTCTCAGTGCTATTGATATATCTGCTATACAAAGGCCCCAGCAGCTTTGAATAACGTTCCTATATGTGTCGGTGCCCAGCTCAAGAACTAACTTTAGACCCTGTCCACACTCGGCCTCAGTGGACATTCTTTTCTATAAGGCAGGAAGCAGAAAGATATCCTTGCTTAGTGGCTTGGGGGAGGAGTCATACAGAAGGGAGGGGGGGAGAAAATTGAGGGAGGCAAAGCAAGAAGGTATGATGCCACCAAGGCACAAACAGAAAACAAGCCAGTTAATTCGAGGGAAGAGGTTGATAAAGGGTCGCTTTCCTTAGCAAGAGTAAGCTCATTACAGTGGGAGAACAGCACCACCTTAGGGGCTGTATGCTTATTGCCCACTATTTAGCCACACTGTGACTCACAGATCTCCGCATACAGCTTTGGTTTTTAAAGAAACATTTGTTCGGCACACAACTCAGCTTCTAAATATTAGTAATATGCTATCCTTAGTGACAGCACATCCCCAAATATAACTATTCCAAAACACTTTGTACTTGAGTGCAAAGGGTTGATAAACTCCTCTCTCCCCTGACTTGTTCCTAAGTTTAGACCTTCTGGGTATTCAGGGACAAGATTCAGTAAAATAAGCAGGTGTGGCTTTGCTTAGAGGACCATGCAGTGCTCCCTGTCATTCTTGCCTGCTCAGTCCTGATGGCTTCGGATTTCCAAGAGAGCATATTCTAAAGGAATTCATTCCAGATGATGCTGTTGCTGTGTGGGTTCCCGGTTGTCTTTTTCAATTTTTTCGAAAAGAAGGCAGAGGGAGAAGGCAGAAGGAAGATGCTAGGGAGGACACTTGAACAGAGGGTCATAAGGAAGTAAGGAAGAGGTGAGAATACCAGCCCCTTTCTCTTCTGATCCTTACTGCCCTTTCCCTGGATACTCATTTTGTCTGGACAGTGTTCAGCTCTTGAGTCTTTTGCTTGAATTATCCATTTAGCAAAGAGGCAGTGTTGAGTTGATTCTAAGTCAAAGTGTTAAAATTAGCGATGACCTGGAAAGCATCTTGTTTACTTCAAGATTGGCATTTTACTTACAGGGGCAGCCCACAGGGCTCAAGACAGAAGTGAACTTAAAATAATCTCCAAGAATCTCATATTTCCCAAGGCACAGTTTGAGAATTGGATCCTACATAATGTACAGTCTTTCCTCCCCACCCCCAGTAACTGCCCTTTCTATTAACAAAATTCAGAACCAACATTGTGGGGACATGAAGAAAAACTGGATATGGCACTCTTTGTCTCTAACAGCATTGGCTTGATTATGGAGCTGCTTAGGTTGTCAATAAATATTTATTTGGTCTTAGCCAAGTTGAGAGCGTTTAGGTAACCCAGGGTTGTTTTTCCCCCAGGAATGACGTAGAGAGTGACCATGATGCTGATGGCCAATGCTGTGAAGTTCACACTTTTAAATCAAATTCTGGGAGGGGTAGGCTATAGAACACCCCTCTCAGCAGTTGCCCTGTGCTGCCTCTGCTTTCAGAAAAACTGAAGTTCATTGTCATTTGACCTTCAGCATTGAACCTGCAATGCTTAAAGTGTTAGTGAAACACTGTGGGCATTTACCTTCAAAACCAGAGATGACATTTCTGAAAAGAAGCAGATATTACAAAAGGTTGACAGGTGTTGCATGAAGTTCTTTGGCTTGTATTTATTAGTTTGAATGGACAATTCATTTTGAGATCTGTAGTATTATCTGTTGAATAGAGGCTGTGATACTGTTATCTTCTGAAACACCAAGAGAACTGACTCCTTATTTGGCCATTTATTGAATACTTAGTAAGTGTAAGAAAGTGAGGGAGACTTATACAGGGTCAGATCACTAGCCAAAGGAAGTTTACCATCTGCAAGGGGTGTGGCAGATGGGCAATGATAACAACAGCTACCATTCAGGGAATGCTTATTACATGCAACTAAACACTTTATACTATTAACTCAAGTAATCCCCGCGACAACCCTGAAGGAAATACCATTACATTATCTTCACTTTACAGAGCAGGCGCAGAAAGGTTAAATAACTTGTGCAAATCTACTCAAGTTAGTAAGTGGCAGCCTGAATCTAAACCTAGGGAGTCTGGTTCCAAAGCTGGGTTCTTAACCACAAAGGCATTTAAATAAAATTGTAATATTGCCAACAAGGTACAGAAGCACAGGAAAGAGAGATTTTCACCAGAGCGAGGGTTAAGGGAAGGCTTTATGGAGGAGTTGGCATTATGCTTTAGGTCTTGAAGGTCAACAGGTTGAGAGGGGTGTGGGGAAGAAGGACTCTCCGAGAAGGAACAGCCTAGAAGAGGCAGTTTGGGTACCAGACAGCTAACGACAGTAAGTAGAGAGTGTGTGCAGAGGAAAGCTGGAAAGAGAGGCCGCGCCTATATCCTGGAGGTCCTTGAGAACTAGGCCCTCTCTGCAACGAATGGGGAGCGAAAATCTCAAACAAGAGCAGCAGAAAGGAATTCCTGGTCACCCCTTCCTGTTGAGGATACCCCGCCCCAGCCAGAGTCCAAGGCAGGCAGCGCACCCACATTTCCCTCCGGCGACCCGGCCGAGATGGTCAAGGCCGCTCGCGCGGACTCCGGAGCTGCACGTCCTGGCCGAGGACTCGCGTCCGAGGACAGACTCCAAGGATTTGGCTACCAGCCCGAGCCGGCCAAACTGGGTCACGAACGTGCGCGCTGCCGGGACTGGCAGCAAAAACACCTGATCAGCGGGTACAGGAAGACCTGTCCTCTGGCACTCCCTCCGGCCACCTCCCCCTTGTCTCCTGTATAGCGAAGGTCGAGGAGACAACACCGGTCGCTTACTCAGCTCCTCCCCTCAGCCCGGGAGACCCCCGGGAATAACAGCCTCCGCGATAGGAGCACACCCTGCCAATCAACCCTAGTTTCCGCCCACGCCCCGGCCGGCATAAATGGCATTGGTTGCATCATTACCAGCCTTCGATAAGATTCTCTTCTTGGATTGGCTAATACCATCCCCTCCCTTCGTCTCCTTCTTTGTCAGAAGCTCGCAATTGGTTAGCCGCGTTGCCAAGCTCCGGATGCTGCTCGACCATTGGAGGCCGCAGGCCCGCCCCCGCCAGCTAGGTGAAGGTGAGAGTCTCCTCCAGTGGCCCCGGCCAGACCGGACGGAGGAACTCCAGGCTCGGGGCGAGCCCTCTGGGCAGATTCCTGCGCTCTCGCTATGGCGCCTCCGTCAGTCTTTGCCGAGGTTCCGCAGGCCCAGCCGGTCCTGGTCTTTAAGCTGACTGCCGACTTCCGGGAGGATCCGGATCCCCGCAAGGTCAACCTGGGAGTGGGAGGTAAGGATGCAGCGCCCTGCAGTGTAAGCAGCTTGGAGAGCGAGCGGACCCAACCTGGGCCGTGGGGAGTGTGGAAGAGGCCGAGGCCCAGTTTGGCGCTGCCTGGATAGAGGGTCGCCGGACAGAAGGCAGGATCCAGGAGAGCTTCGTTCAACCTGCCCATTTTACAGATGAGGACATGGAGTCCCTGGAAAGGGGAGATGTGTCCAAGGTCACACAGAACAGGTGTAGCAGCCAGGACACAAATTAAATCTTTCTGATTCCCCATCCTGTGTTCTTTATGCTACATCCTCCAAAGAAATGGATCGGCCAGGGCTTGTAATCAGAGGGAGGAAAATAGGAAGCCCGATAGGCTTGGGGTCTTGGTTACTGGGAAATGGGTAAAGGAGAACTGTTAGCCCTATGGAGCTCTGGTCTGGGTATGTAAATATTTGACCACCAGGTATCAATCAGGTACCTTATTAAGCCTTGTGAGGAAAGCCTGAGGCTTGCTTGGTTTTGTCCTTAAGGATTTTAAAATCTGCGGATGTTACACTATGCTTTGAGATGGGTTAATGCTTCCTGGAAGGATCTGGGAAGATGGTCTGGCCCTCACAGATGTGGTAGGAATGGGTAAAGATGGTGGAAAGGAGGAGGAAGAAGTATGGGCAGTAGAAGCTCACTTTCCACACATCCTTCATTTCTTGATTGTATTGCTTGGGCCTTGGATAGCTCAGAGCATGGGCTTCAGTTTACCCATCTGCCAAGAAGATTTGTATTGGAGTGCCTCTGAAGTTCCTTTTAACTCTAATCTCTGATGAATTTGTTATTCTTCTCACCATCACTTGGATGTTTGAAGCCCCATAGACAGTTTCTCCATTTGGATTTTGCCACATACAAAGACCAGCCAGAGAGATAAAAATGAGTAGGGTGAAGTCCTATGTGAGGGAACAGACTTAGGATGAAAGGACTAGAAATTGCAAAAGAGCAAATGGAATTATTTTGTTGCAGAGGGTGACATGAAGGAGGTTCAGAATCAGGCTTCCCATAGAGAATGTGTCTGTATGTAGCGTCTGTTAAAAATCATCACCAAGGAGTATGGGAGAGGGTTAGGTAAGGAAAAAACCATTAAAAAGTGATGGTTTGTTGAAGGTGGGTGATGGGTATGTGGACATGCATTATATTATTCTCTCAGCTTTTGTGTAGGTTTGAAATTTTTCATAATAAAGCACTTAAAAAAATAAGTCAGTAGTACATAGTTTCACTGATGGAGGGAAAGTGATGTTTTTAGCAGGCAGCAGAGTGGGAGAAATATCGAAAGATTGCCTTGAATTGAATTGGAACCAGCACCATTCAAGCTCTTAATTGAAATCTAATCCAAAACCTCGAAGTATTTCTTTATAGCCAGATATATACTGAAGAACTAATATTCATGTTAATCTAAATATATCTTTTTAAAACATCAGGTTTTATTGGCTCATTTACCTTTGAACTGTCTTACAGGGTTTTTGTGAGGATTAAGTGCATTTAAAGTGTTTAGAACTGTATCTGGCACATAAGTAGGATTTATCTAAGTGTTAGCTATTACTATTATTGTTGTTTTGGCATTTCTTTGGGTGAGCCTCATAAAAGATGTTGAGTAAAAATTTTCAGCTTAAGAACTGCAAAATGAAATAATTTGACATTGGTTCAGAAATAAACTGCAGAGAAAAAGCACCCTGATAGCCCAGGCCAGAAGTGATTGGCTCATAATCTTAGTCATTCCTGCAGATGGCCACCTCAGCTGTGACGGTGCCTTTGTCACGTTTTCCAGGAACTCAGGAACTTCACCTCCTTTCTGTGAGCAAATGATTTGTGCATGTAATCTCATTTCATGCTCACAACTATGGAGGATTGTTTATTGCTATTACTCAAGTTTAGAGGTAAGGAAGCCAAAGCCTTGAGAGAGGAAGCAATTTGCCCCAGGTCATGTGTCCTAGGTGGTAGAGCTGGGATCCCAGGCTAGGTCTCTCAGGCCCGAGGTTCTCTGCCCACTCCTCTATTTGGGTACCTTCAGGTGGTCTGGCAGGGGCGGGGGGTTGGGCAGCCAGTGCACTATAGTGGGAAGAGCCAGGAGACCTAGGTACAGACCCAACACTGTGGTCCAGTGATGTGACCTTGGAAGGGTTATTTAACATCCCTGGGACTCAGTCTGTTAAACGAGGAGCCAAACTGAATAACCTCTCTCTAAAATTCTACTCTAAGATTCAACTCTACTAAAAGTCTACTCCAAGATTCATGGGCACATTCTATCACTGTAGTGTAGGATAATTTTACTGGCCTTATCCGTTGTCTAAGGATTAAATGAATAATTGTGTGTGAAATATATGTAAATGAAAGTGTTATACATAAATGTTATTTTTAATCATCACTATGACCCATCTTTTTGTGAATGGCAAGCATTTAGATAAGGGTCTAATTAGAGTAGAATAAAAGGCCTCCTTCCAGCTTTTGTATGTCCTAGCCTTATTTATACACATCCCAAAATACACCCATTGTGAAGGAAATGTAATTAACCACTGACTTTGGGGAAGTTACTTTTTTTCCCCCAAATTAAGATAAAGTCTCCCAAGTCTCCTAATAGACACTATCTAGCTCATGTTCTAGTGATGTTGGACATGTTTAGAATAAACTGCAACTGTAATCTCAGACAGTTCCTACTTGCAGATAGTTTTCTCAGAGATTTTCTTCTTGCTGTGACTTCAGTAATTTCTTTAAACAGGAGAGTATCACATTTTCTGCTGAGCACGATGCTTTCTGAGTTGATCGCTTTAGTGTTTCTCAGAGCTACACACTGAAGTGGCTTTAAGGGTGTGGAAGACGCGAGCCCAACCTGATGTGGCCTGTAGCAGGAAGTTTCTTTATGGACTCCAGTCTGTTTGTTCATGTGAACTTAGCTTTCTGTTGGCCTAGGTAAACTCTACTTGCTTTGGTATTTTTTGTTTTCAATGTAATTTCCCAGCATCTTCAGATAAAATTGTCAGAAAGATATGCTAACATCACGTGTTTCTGAGTACCCCTGACTCTCTCCCCAGTATCCTAGTTGGGGAAGGATCTTAGAGGCACACCCTCACAGGCTCTCAGGTGAGGATGGGTGAGGGAAGTGAGCTCTTAGGAGGAAGGTGAGAGTGACGGTTTGGTCATTTAATTTTTTGTATTCTTCCTTTCCTTCTGCAAAGCAAGACTGCTGGGCCCACCTGTAACCTGTGTGACTCCTCTAAAAGGGTTTGTACCCAGGAAGAAGGGCAGTGGTCCATGGAGCTGGGTAGCACGTTGATGTTGATAAAAAGGCCTCTGACACAGTCCCCTGGGGTCTGCTTGCTTTAGGCTTTCTCTAGATATCTCTTCTTAAAAAAAACAACATGGATGCATGAACTTAATAGTATGACAGCCTAGCTTTTATCCTTGTGGTCTTGGTAAAATTATTTGACTTTCCTTTTTTTTTTCTTTTTTCTGAGATGGGGTCTTGTTTTGTTGCCTGGGCTAGAGTGCAGTGGTGTCATCATAGTTCACTGCAACCTCCAACTCCAGGGCTCAAATGATCCTTCTGCCTCAGCCTCCTGAGTAGCTGGGAGTACAGGCACATACCATCAAAGCCAGCTAATTTTTAAATTTTATTTTTGGTAGAGATGGAGTCTTGCTTGTTGCCCAGGCTGGTCTCCAACTCTTGGCCTCAAGTGATCTTCCTGCTTCAGCCTCCCAAAGTGCTAGGATTACAGGCATGAGTTACTGCACCCGGCCTATCTGACTTTTCTAGCCTTTGTTTCCAAATCCCTAAAGTAGACATCACAATATCTATTTTGTGGGTTGTTATAAGAATTAAATGAGTAAAGAAATGTATTTAGCACAGTGCCTTGTATGTACAAAGTATTTAGTAAATCTTTGTTGTTATTACTATGGCTTCAGCTACCTTCAATGTCCAGAATTATGAAACTTTTCTCTCCATCCCGGACCTCTTCTCTGAGTGCAAGGTCCATGCTGGCCACATCCTACAACCACCTCAAATTCAACATGTTCAACGCACAACTCATCATTTCCACATTCCCCTTGATCTTTTCATTTTTCTTCCCCTTGTATTCTAGATCTTGGTCAACCCTACCACCACTATCCAGCAATTATCCAGAACAGAGGGAGACCTTGGAGTCATCCGCAACCGTTTCCCAATCCATGTCTATTTATTTGGTCAATAAGTTCTGTCTCTTCTATCTCATAGATCTGTTTTGAATAGCTCCCCTTTTCTTTATTCCTGCCACCACTGCCTGAATTCAAGGCCTCATCATTTCCCTCCTGGATTATGGCAGTAGCCTTCCGACTTTAGCTACTGCCTCTGTCCTCTCCAGTTCATTTTCTGCAGTGTCACTCAAATGATCCTGTTAAAATGTGCAGCTGTCCATGTTACTCTCTTGGTTAAATGCTTCAGAGGTTACCGATTGAAACCTAAGTTCCTTAGAAGAGGCTCCAGAAGTCTTCCATCTACTCCCTGCTATTCCTCCACGGATGCCACCTCTGAGCCATGAAAATGCGGGTCTTCAAAAACCTCAGGCTGCCCAAGCCTCCGGGTCCTTGCACAGGTGTTCCCTCTGTCTGGAGTGCCCTACTTCCTTTGTCTACCTTTTAAACTTTTACTCATCTTTCATACTTCAGTCTCTGTAAAATCTTCTGTCACCCTTCAAGGCAGAATTAAGGGCTCTATGCTCTGTTTTCTGGATGGCAGAGAGGATCTTATTTTATCTTATCTGTCTCTGTCACTTCTTCTAGCCAATGCCTGGCTCATGTGAGACTTAGTAAGTCCTTGTTGAATGAATGAATGAATGAATGAATGAGAAACTCATGGGTCCAACAAACAGGAATAAAAATTTCCGGGAGAGCAGGAATAGTGGTTTTTGGTAATGTTTGACCTTGCTGCTCCAATCACCCAAGAGTAATCTGCCATCTGCTTTATTAGGATGGTTAGGCGAGGCATTGGGAACAAATTTAGAACTAAACCTGGGAGAGAACAAGTGATGGAGAAGGAAGGGGAGGTGTAAATTGGCCAGTTTCTCTTTAGTCACAGTACAGACAATGCCTCTCCTCCCATCCCTACTCCCAAATAGTATTACAGTATTTTTTAGAGTTTCACAGAGTATGTAGTGGTGGGTGGAATAGCAGTACTAAAAGTCTTTTCTTTCTTTTTCATATTTTAGTTTTAGTACATTATTTATGAATGATATATTATGATAAATATAAATACATAGCATAATTATATAATATATGTAACACCGAAACACAGACCTGAAACATAATTGAACGGTTTTTCTGTGAACATCCAAAGTTTTGCACATCCAAGTAGTCTCCTTTCTAGGTAGTTAAAACATGCTTTTTTGTTCAAAGATTCCTGGAAACCCTCTTTTGGAATGGCCTTTGAAGCAGGTAGGACCCACACAACAGACCGTCTCTTTATAATTGTTCTCCATGAATATTATCCACTTTATTTACCCACCCTCTTCACTGGAGATGATGCAAGTACTATATCCAAAAATTAAATTGACTTTCAAAGGATGGAGATTTGGCACTATTGAGGATATTCCAAATAATGAGATGTTGCCTCTGAAAACAATTCCAAAAGAAGTTTCAAGAATACTTTGAACAATGGTAACACTGTGATCATAGATATGGTAATCTGCTTCAGGGACAACTCTTAACTTGGAAGTAGTTATTCTGGTGTGCCTGTAAGGAAGCCAGACTAAATCCCACCTGGTAAAGCAGCCTTTTTGAACTTGTCGAGAAAGAATTAGTTTGCTGGGTGTCGGGGTATAATGTGAGTGGTATGAGAGTATTGTGAATTAGATTCACCTACCCTGAGATTGTTGGTTGGTTAGTGGCTGTGTCAGCCTATAACTCTGTCCATATTTTTATTACTAATTGGTTGTTTCTCAGATTTGCAGATGACACATTCCTGGAGGGTAGAGTTAGCTGATAGAAGACAGACACAAAATTCAAAATGACCTTATAAAATCTTTTATTTGTTGTATACCTTTTGACCTAGTAAATTTACATTTAGAATTTTTTCCTAAGAAAACAACTTGTGAATATGCATAAAGATACAAGAGCATTCATCAGAATGTTTATAATAGCAAATAATTGAAAGCAAATGTTAGTAAATTATGTGTATGAAGGAATATCATCTAGTTACTAAACTGATGTTATAAGTGGCTCCTGTCTATGAAAAACACCCAGTTGCATTCATAATAAGAGAAATGCAAATTAAAACTACCCTGGGATACCATTTGTACCCTCATTAGAGGCAAAAATTCACTCAGTGGATGAAGCTGTGTGGAAGCAGATACTCTTAAACAGTGTTGGTGGGAATGTAAATTGTTATAATTCCTATGGAGGGCAATTTGGGAATATCTGTCAAAATTACAAATACACATACTTCTTAGCCCCCTCTTCCATTTTCCACCCTGCATCTTACAAATATATTTGCTTACATGTGAGATGATATATGTACAAGGCTGTTCACTGAAGTATTGTTTAAAGATTGTAAACAACTCAAATGTCCGTCAGCAAGAGACTGGCAAAATAAAATATGGACATTCATCAGTTAAGCAGCTGTAAAAAAGAACAAGGACGCTGTCTATGCACGAATATGAAAAGATCTTCAAGTGGAAAAGCAGGGAATGAAACAGAGTAGGGTATGTTATATGCTACCTTTTGTGTAAGAGGGCATAGGTAAGAAGCTGCATTTGTGTATGTATAGAGGAGTTCTGGAAGGATACATAAGAAACTAAGAACAGTTCTTTATGGAGGAAGGGATTTGGGGACTAGGTAGATAGAAGATAAAGATAGGAAGGGGACATGCAAACATATCACCATTAGAAGACTAGTTGATGATGAATGATATAATATATATTTAAATGGAAAAAAGCATGTTGAAAATTCTATATACTGTATGATCCATATTTTATAAATGAATATGCTCATAGAAAATAAAGTTTAGAAGGTTATACACCAAAATTTTTGTTTTCCTTATCTCTGAATGTTGGGATTACATGTTAATTATAATGTTTATTATTTACTTTCTGGGCTTTTCTAACTTTTCTACAACCAACATGTGTCGTTCAATAAATGATAAAGACCACCCTAAAAAGTGATTTTTTTTTTTTCCCAAGTCAGGAATTAACTTTAGGCAGGAATCAACAAGATACAACTTAATCAGAATTACTCTAAAATTTCGTTTCAGTTTCAAAGTCACTTGCATAAATATAGGATTGTTGGAGACCTAAACATTTGAGTATAGAGGCAAGTGACCCCTATAGGCAATCCTACTCAGAGAGATTATTGGCTTGGGTGCAAGGCCAAAGCAGCTGTCCTCCAAAGCTGTAATCCTAACGTAATCATAGAGTAGTACAGGAAAAAAGTCAGTGATAGGATAACTCTGAGGGCCTAAAAATACTTTTAGGGTAGACGAAATGCTTACTATAGAGCAAGATTAAATATTGTGAAAGAGATCAATTTAGATCAACGAAAGGGTGAGGCAGTTGAAATGGGATGAACGTTCGAAGTGGTAAACATTGGCTGATGTCAAAATACAGCGAGAGGACGAAGAGGTGTTTTAGTGGAGCCTTGGGCGATTGTGTAACCTAACCAGTTGTTGGAATTTTCAGTCACAGGCGTGTGCTCACTCTTCATCCTAATTCTGCTCTTCTAGGACAAGAGGAGGGATGGACCTCTTAGCATGTAGCATTTGTACGGCGCTTTTTAGTTTGCAGAGTGCTTTCCCATGCATTCTCTCACTTGACCAGGCTCTGTGATGTCCCAGTTTTATTTCAGTATTCTATTTTTGGAGGTCACGTAGCTAAGAGCTGTAAGTTTCATAAGGATGGGAATCATGTCTGTCCTGTTTGTTTGCCCAGCACCTAGCCCAGTGTTCGGCCCAAGTTAGGTGCTCAGTAACTTTAACTTCAGTTCCCTTCACTGTTCTGTTTTAACTGGAAGGTGGTGGAATGCTTTCTGTTCACAGTTACAAACTCTTGCTTGGACACAGCCTAAGACTCCTTTGTACACAACTCTTTTCCATTCTCCAGCGTATCGCACAGATGACTGCCAGCCCTGGGTTTTGCCAGTAGTGAGGAAGGTGGAGCAGAAGATTGCCAACGACCACAGCCTAAACCATGAGTATCTGCCGATCCTGGGCCTGGCGGAGTTCCGGACCTGTGCTTCTCGCCTCCTCCTTGGGGATGACAGCCCAGCTCTCAAGGAGAAGCGGGTGAGTTTTGGGTGAGGATATATTTTCTCTTTAGACATTGTAAAAGTAAAAACAGGTTCAAAATTCAATTTTTTAAAAAGTATTAGGTATTATTGAACTACCAGTGAATAAGGGTTTCAGTAGAATAAGTTCAAGAACCTGATAGTGCACATAATGTGACCATATATAAAGCACGGTCTCTTCGATTGTTCAGTTTTGTCCAGTAGATCATCAGATTTCAGCTGCTGGGTTTGAAGCCGCCAGTGGAGATGCCAAGTAATGGAGATTTAAAGGAATGTTAAAAGAGACCAGGGTTCTAGACCCAAAGCTGCCACTATTTTTGACCACAGGCAATTCATTTACCCCTCTGGTCCCTACCTGTACATGTCAGAAAAAGACTACATAGTTTGGGTTCATGACCCCATAAAGAGCACTTGCATAGGGGATCTTTTAAGAGACCTCTGAACCCCCTGAAATTATAAGTAGAATTTTGTGTATACTTAACTCCTGGGGAGAAGGTTCATATCTTTTATCAGATTTTCAAAAGGTGTCTATGGTCCCCAAAAGTTTAAGAGCTACTAGTCTACATGGTGTCTGAAGTCCTTGCCAGTTCTAATATTCTTTAATATTTCTAGCCTTGATCTCAGTGTCTCTCATTTAAGTGCTTGCTGGTACGTATTCTGTGTATAACTGGAGACACATGGAGGAAGAACACATCTGGAAGTGAGATAGGCTGGACACAGCAGGAAGTGGTACGGGACTGCTTTGCAGTGTTGCAGGAATTCAGAGGAGGGGAGACCCCTGATGACTGGAAATGGGACTTGAGCCGAACCTTGGCGAATGTGGACGAGGCCAGGATCCTGGTTCTCAACTCTGGCTGTACATTAGTATCGCCTAGGGAGTCTGTGCAAACATACTAATGGCTGGGCTCCATGGACCCCACGCCAGGTCAGTTGAATCAGAATCTCGGAGGGCACCACCTTTCCCCTCTCCCTTTCTCCACCCGCCCTCATTCCTGCCCACATGCGCATGTTAATTTAAAAGCTCCCCAGGTGATTCCAAAATACAGCCAGGTTTGAGGACCAACCACAAAGTAAGAAAGAGGGACAAAAGAAGGGGTATTCACCTTGAGTGGTAGGAGTTCGGGGACAGAGGTAAGGGGTAAGCCGATCTATATTGTAAAGAGACCTACCTGATTAGAGCAGGGAACATGTTTTGGACAAATCAGGCAGGTTGATTTTGGCAGCTAGGGCAGGAGAAGCCAACTGAAGGTTGGAACAGTGAAGTTACTCAATAGAAGTATTATTTGAAGAAGATAAACCTGATTGGATGGGTGGGAAAGGGGAGAGCTCAGGTTTTTGCAATAGTCCAGTTAGGTATTGAGCAATTGCTGCCCAGGCCAGTGTTGTAGTACAGCCTGTGGGTCATGCATTGAAGGGACCACATCTTGGAGTCATCTGATTTATTCCCCACAAGGTGTTAACATCAGGTTTTTCCTTTTGTATATCATGTTATCCAGATGCCCTGATAAGCAGAACGGCAGGTAAATGAAGGTTGGACACATGTAACATTCTTATATGTATCGGGAAGCAGGGTGGCTCTGGTGAAGGTCTTGGAACTCAGGTCCATGATTAGGCAAATAATTAACTTGATTAGGGTTTCATCTGGATTGGTTTGAGAGACTGACTTGCCTCAAGGAACTGAAGGTATTTGAGCAGAAATGTTGAGAGTATAGAGATTATAGGTCACATGGGGAAGTTGTTCTGAAAATCCCGTGTTTCCACAGAGGTAGTGGAGAGTCCTAATGAAGTTTAAAAGTGGGGAACTGAGGCAACTGGGGGCCTGTCTTCTGAAATGCTATAAATGAATTAGCTGGAATTCTGTTGTTGATAAATGAAAACAGATTCTGTGTTGGGAGCTTCTTCCTCTAAGGCTGTGAGTTTCTTATACAGTTGTTATTAATAACTATATTGGGCAGATGCTTGTTCTTCTGCTTATTGATCCCTGTTTGGTCACTTAACACCGTAAGGCTTGGGGCCATTGCTTGTGGCCTTGACCTGGGAACATAGTCCTCCCTCTTAGTCTAGTTCATCCTGTTGTGTTTCTGATCATGGCACAGTTTTAAATGGCAGTCTTCATGGCAGCAAATATTGGAAGATACTTTTTTGGGCTGGTTTGAGATACTCTCTTAGTGTCTATATCACCCTAGGTACCAGTTGCTACTGAGCCCTGAGCCTTTCCTCTTTCCCTGGAAGTCCCCACCACCCCCCAGCCACTGTCTTAGTTCAGTAACAGCCTCTCCTAATTGACCTTCCTGCCTCTGGTCTCTTCCCCATTCTAGTACATTCTGCACACTGTAGCTAGAATGACCTTCCTTAGCAAAAAAAGCTAATCATGTCACCTGTTACCTCTGTACCCCACACAGAGTAGCTTCCCCATTGCCAACAGGTTAAAATCCAGACCTTCAGCTTGACATGCAGTGGATTTAGTAGACAGCCCTCATCCTGTTCTTCCAGTTGCTCATCGCCCTGGGGGTCCTGCCATTCTATGAGCCTTGCTGTTTTCTGGACCCGCCAGGCCCTGTCATGACTAAGAGCCTTTGCCTGGCTCTTTCTTCCACTTGGAATGCCCTTCCTCACTTCTCCAACTCCTCCGTCCCCACCTCTAAGTTCTTCAAGACCTGGTCAAGGTTCACTTCCACACTGAATCCTTAGCTTTCTCACGCACAGGTAGTTGTTTGAGTCCTCTGAGTTATCACAGGACTTTGTTCACAGTTTGGTAATAACAGCATTTACTGTGCCTACTATATTGTGTAATGTTATAAGTCTATGTCTCCCACAAGACCATAACTTCCCATAACCTTCCCTGGGGCAAGGATCATTACTTACTTACTTACCTTGCAGATCTTCAGCATTTAGGTTCTAGCCTGGTACCTCAGAGATTTCCAGATATTTCAGTTCACTCATTCATTTAGTCACCAGATGCTCACCACGAGAGCTGGGCACTGTTCTAGATGCTGGAGCATAGCGGTGATTCAGACACACAGAATCCCCTGGCCTTGCTTTCAGTTATGTAGAGAGAAACATACTATAAACATAATCAATAAGAAAATGACATAGTATATTAAAGATAATAAATGCTCTGAAAATAGAGCAGGGGGAAGCATGTTAGGAGTTCTGGGGGGTTTTAACTAGGTGTTCATGGTAGAAATAGACTGACATTTAAGCCAAAACTTAAAGGGGATGAGGCATGAATAAAAGAATGAATGAACAAGAAAACAAACACTAATCTTATCTTCCCTTAGATTTTTCTTCTCTAGATTTGACATTACCAGATCCTTCATCATTTTGAGGAGACCTGTTTGCTAGATTCCTCACTACCTTGTATTAACTTTACCACTTTCAGACCTTAGGATTCAGGCAAATGTCTATTCTTCACCTCCTGCATAGTACTGTTTCAGCTTCTGAAATTACTGAGCCACTGTAGATAGGAGGATTCAGGTGTTGTAACTCCTTGCCATGTAATGACATCACACCCTCTTGCTTTGACCATTGCTTCTAGGAGACTTGGGGCTTTGGCTGTGGCTCAGATCTTTTCGCCACTGTCTTCTTTCTTCATCTAGTTCAGCACTTGCTCATGTAGTACCGTGTGCCAGACCCCGTGAGAGTTGCTGGGGGCGCCTAGATGAATGCAATGTGGCTCTGGCCACGGGCAGCTCCTGGTCAGTTCTCCTACTCACAATGAAGTCATAACATCAGCAAATTGTGATCTCAGACAAGGGTGCTAGAATCCAGCAATTATATACTGACATATCTAATAGATACAGAGGCCTACTTTGTCCAGCTTCACACCGAGTCTACAGGATTTCCCTTGTTCTGGATATTCCTGTGTAGCCATCTGGGTCTGGTTGCCTGGCTCCTTGAGAAGTCTGTGCTTATTTCCTTTGATGCGTGATATCCTTTATTCCAAATATAGGACTTTCTTGGGCTCTAGGACAACGTGCCAAAAATCAGTTCATAGAATGACCACATTGCTCCATTATCGATTCACCAAAAACTTTTCTGTTAATTACTGATATTTAGAGCAACTTGTGTTTCACTGAAGACATTCGGTGTTCAATATATTTTTAGGGAGTGATAATTTCTTGAGAATTTGATATTTGAAGTGCCATATATATCGTGAATGTCAAGGATTAGTTAGTGTTAGTGAAGTGAGTTTATCTCTTCCAAGTACATTTTCAATCTAGTCTACTGACTTTCTGATTTCTTTTAATGAATTTGCTTTCTGGAGTGGGAGAGAAAGGGTGGAGTTAAAAGTTGAGCACAGGGGCCAGGTACAGTGATTCATGCCTGTAGTCCTAGCACTTTGGGAGGCTGTGGTGGAAGGCTTGAGGGTTCAAGAACAGCCTGAGCAACATAGCAAGACCCTGTCTTTACAAAAAATATTTGAAAAATTAGGTATGACGGTGTGTGCCTGTAGTCCCAGCTACTCAAGAGGCTGCGGCAGGAGGATCACCTGAGCCCAGGCATTGGAGGTTGCAGTGAGCTATGATCACAACTGCACTGTAGCCCAGGCTACAGTTTCACTGGCATCCATATGTATCTGTCATGTTTCCATGATAACTTAAAACTGTGTTCAAGGGAAATCTTGCTCATTTGCATAGGAAGTACTGGCATTCCAGAATTGCTTAGGTATCTGAAATGTGAAGCAATACATGAAATTGACATTCAACTTAGCTGGATGGCAAATCCATAAAAAATAAATGCACGTTTCAGTCTTATCACCTTGATAAGGATTTGCATAAAGAATCCAGATACATCACAATGTGGGGGCAAAAACTGTAAAGTAATGGCAGGGGACCAGTGCTTAGTAGGGATCACTGTAAAGAACAGAGAAGTCAGTGCATCAGATCTTGCGTACACTGATGGTTTTTGCCCCAGTCCACTGCCTTCGCTTCTCTCTGAAATGTACAGCTGTGTTCCGTTCCTTGTCTCCTTGAACGTCAACTTTGCTTATGTTTCACACTTCAGGTAGTGTTAATTCCACAGACCAATGAATACAGATAGAACATTGGTGAATAGTAGTGGTGATAATTTGTCATTGCTTTGTTCCTGGCTTAAATGGGATTTCTGCTCATGATTCATTGTTCATCATGAAGCTGATCTTATGGGTTGAATGAATTTTTTTTCCAGTTATTTTTAGGAAGTATCCATTGTTTTCTGTTTTAGTAACCAGTGACATCAGGAATGGCTAAGCTTTTCTTATCTGTTATGATGATCCTTTGGGTTTTCTCTATCTTATAGCATGACAAATTTTATATCTCTTAATCTTGCATTCATGGGATGACTCTCACTTAACCAAGGAGGTATTTTTTAATGTACTGTTGGGTTGATACCGTTCATTAATGTTTATTTGGGAAGTTAGTATCAGGACACATGGAAGAGCTAGGCCTCGTGTGCACACGCATGCACGCGCTCTCTCTTTCTCCCTCTCTCTCTCTGTCTTTTTTTAAAGAGACAGGGTCTTGCTCCGTTGCTCAGGCTGGAGTATAGTGGCTCCAGATCATAGCTCATTGAAGCCTTGAACTCCTGGGCTCAAATGATCTTCCTACCTCAGCCTCCCGAGTAGCTGGGACTACAGGTGTGTGCCCCTATCCCCAGCTAATTTATTAAATTTTTTGTAGAAATGGGGTCTTACTGTTGCCCCGGCTGGTCTCAAACTGCTAGCCTCAAGTGATCCTCCTGCCTCATCTCACTTTTCTCTACTTTTTTTCCTTTATCATCTTTTAGCATCAGTGTTATGTTAGGTTATTAAAAAGATTTAGGAAGCTTTTCTTCTCTATCTAGGAAGACTTTTTTACCTTTTTATCAGGGAAATTTTCAAATCTATATGAAAGCAGACAAAACAGTATAATGACTCAATCCCCACGTATCTATTACCTAGCTTCAACAATTATCTGTGTATGGCCAGTATTGTGTATTTCCCTCTTTTCACCCTCCCATTGCTTCCCTACTGCCAAAGCTGGATTACCTTCCAGCAAATCCCAGACATCTAAGTAGATTTTAAAAATTATTATAAAATTGTACAAATAATACATGAATACAGTCTTCTTATTTAAAAAAAAAACAACTTACGGATTAGGCCAAAGTCTCTCGTGACCACTATTCCTACATCCTGGACACCCTCTCCCCAGAAGTTGCTGCTGTTAGAAGGTGTGTGCCCTTCCTTTTATTTAGATAGACATTTTCATGTCATCTTTTTCTTCCTTTCTCCTTAATACTTTAGACAAACTAGGCAACATGGTTTATGACATTTCTCTACTGAAAGAGTTAAGCTGAAACCTAATTAGAATTTTGAAGGAGCAAAATCAAAGGTCTATAGACAGAACTACATCAGCAGGACATAGTGGCTCGATCTAGAATGGGAAGACCTAGATTTGTGCCCAGCCTTGCCACTCACTAGCTGTGTATCCTTTTGCAAATGACTTCTCTGAATCAGTTTCCTCATGTGTCAATTGGGGATCAAGTAAGAATAAATGCCAAGGCATGTTGTAAATGGTAAAACCCAAGATTTTATTACTGACCATATTTGCTCACTTTAAGATGAGAGAAAGCTGAGAGAGGAAAGCAATATTAAGTATTTGTATATTACCTTTGTTTTGTTAGAACACACTTCTGAGGATTAGTAAACTCGAGTTCTAGAGATGGGGAGTACCGCAGATTGATGTCAATAGCAAGCTAGAAACACTATTTTACAGGCTTCTGCTGGAGGGAAATTTTGATTTTGAGATGGGTGACATCAAAACAAAGAGATGGATTTTCCTTCCAAGGCACACATACACACCAATGTGGCCTCCGTGTGGCCTCTACCTCTGTGTCCAGAAGGGAAGCTCCTCCAGACCTGGATGTCCTGGGTTGAAGACCTGTCCCTCTTGGTTGGTACCTGGTAACTTTGAGCAAGGTGTTTCTCCTCTCTCAGCTTCAGTTTCCTCATTTGTAAACATGAGCAAATAATGGAAGCTTCTTCTTGTAGCCGTTGTGGGATTTCGACGAGATAATACAATTAAAGGGCTTAGCACAAATAACTGCTCATTATCACCTAATTTTTCTAATATCATGTGACCTCACCATTATCAGGCTGAGCCCCTGCTGCTTCTTTTTCAGGTAGGAGGTGTGCAGTCTTTGGGGGGAACGGGTGCACTTCGAATTGGAGCCGACTTCTTAGCACGATGGTACAATGGAACAAACAACACGAACACACCCGTCTATGTATCCTCACCAACCTGGGGTGAGTCTTTTAGCTGCAGTGAGAGGAGAAACAGAAGTTGGAATTATCCTCATGACTCTGACTGTTTATACAGAAAATGTAATTCAGCCTGGAACAACTGACCTTTGGGAATGGCCTGAGCAGTGGATTACGGCAGTGCGTGAGAAACCTTGTGCTCAAATGCAAAATAGGAATACTCTTTCCCAAGGCTCTTGGTAGACTTATATTTTAGTCTTTGTTGAAACTCCCCAGAGGAGGCATAAAATGTAGATGCAGGAAGTATCATTGTAGTGGGATATAAGTTTGGCATTAATGTGACTGGTTGAACTTGTTCTTGGTTACAATCATTCTTCTGTATCTTAACCCCTAGCTTCAGTGACGCCCAGTGGACATTGAGCCTGTGAGCGCCCTGGAAGCTGACTTGTATCCTTTCCAATTATTCCTCCTAGTGTTTGTAAAAGTGTTTAACATTTTGCAACCCGTTGCTTGCAGAAAATCATAATGGTGTATTTTCCAACGCTGGTTTTAAAGATATTCGGACCTATCACTACTGGGATGCAGAGAAGAGAGGACTTGACCTCCAGGGTTTCCTGAATGATCTGGAGGTGGGTGATTTAGAAGAAAAAGTAAAGAGAATTCCAAGGTGTCAGGAACAGCAGGGAAAGTCTTTGGATAAGTCGATCAGTGAGAGTCTGAGGTATCTTCCCTAAGCCAGGTGGTGGTTTTTGAATTAGCAAGCAAGAGAGAGCACAAAGATAGCACAAAAGAGAGACATGAAGGAGTGATAAGGACATGGTTGCCCTTTGCCCCATTGCCCCCCAGTTTGCTGCTGACTCTGTCTCCTGATACTGCTGCTAGCATCCGAGCTGACATAGCTTCCTTCTCCTCAGAATGCTCCTGAGTTCTCCATCTTTGTCCTCCACGCTTGTGCACACAACCCGACTGGGACTGACCCAACTCCGGAGCAGTGGAAACAGATTGCTTCTGTCATGAAGGTAACTGCCCTTTTAAGAGCATCTCTTAAAAAAATAGCATGGACTATTATTTAATGTATTCAAAAGCAATACCTGTTTACTGAAGAATTTGGGAAAATGGAGAAAAGTCCAAAGAAAAAACTATTAACTATAAATCCTGTCACCCAAAGAAAGACACTGTTAATGTTTTGGTAGATAGAGTATTAGGCTTTGGCCTGGCGCAGTGGCTCATGCTTGTAATCTTAGCACTCTGGGAGGCCGAGGCAGGAAGATTGCTTGAGCTCAGGAGTTTAAGATCAGCCTGAGCAAGGGCGAGACCCCGTCTCTACTACAAACAGAAAAATTAGCCGGGCATTGTGGTTCGTGCCTGTAGTCCCCGCTACCGTAGTCCTAGCTACCGGGGAGGCTGAGGCAGGAGGATGGCTTGAGCCCAGGAGTTTGAGGTTGTAGTGAGCTATGATGACACCACTGCACTCTAGCCCAGGATGACAGAGTGAGACTCTCAAATAAAAAAGGCTTTGTGTGTGTCTATGTATGGGTACAGTTTTAAATATATTAATATATATGTTTTACAAAGATGAGATCGTTTTATACTGTTCTGTAACAGTTTTTCATTTGAATTTCTTTATATACATGTCATTAAATGTTTTGCAATATCATTTTTCATAGCTATGTTATATCCCTTTCTTGGATATGTCATATTAGGGATTGCGTAAATCAGTTATTGGACATTTAGGCTTATTTCAGATTTCTTGATCTTATGAACAATTATGTAATAAAATTTTTTATTGTTTCTCTGATATAACTTTCTAGATTGGAAGTTCTAGCTCAAAGTGTGTATATTCTTCACTAACGTGTTTATGGAATACTTATTGAGGAAGTGTTATGTACTGGGTGCTGTGGGGATACAGTAATGAACACAGCAGACACGGTCCCTACCCTCAAAGAGCATATAGCCTGTTTGGGGAGACAGATGAGTACTAAGGTGGTTATGATACTACCAGATATCTGTGTTGATGGGGCTTATAATGGGGTTCGTAGCCCAGATTTTGGGCAGTGTATATGTGGAGAGGGTAGGGTGGCAGGAGCCTTCCTGGGAGAAGAGGTTTCCATGTTGAGACTTGTAGGAAGGGGAGGAGTTAAGAAGACATCGGCAGGCAGGGAACTTTCCTTCCCTGCAAAGGGAAGAGCATGGTCAAAAGCCCCAGGTAGAGATCATAGTTCAGTTAAGGAAGTAAAAGTAATTCTTACCATGGTCTGCAGTTCAAGGGAGTTGGGGAGTGTGAGTGATAAGGGTGGAGAGTAAATAGAGCCAGGTCCTGTGCTGAGGAGTTGGACTTTGTTCTCAGGGCAGTGGAGAGCCACTGAAATCTTTGATGTCAGGGAGTGACACAATTGGAAATGCATTGTCTTAAGGTAACCCTGACTGCACAGCAGGACTGGCTCAGAGGGAGGCCAGATTAGGCAGGCTGAGGGAGCAGTTAGGAGGCTACTGACATAATCCAGGGAGTTGTTGATGGTGCTCTGAATGGAGAAGGGGAAAGTGAGATGCTGAAGGATTCCAGAGCTCTCAGGAGACAGGACTGATAGGACTCCGGGTGTGATAGGATGTGGGGGATGAGCTGCAGAGGAGGAGTCATGACACACCCCAGTCTCATCTAGTCAAGATACACCCAAGGCTTTGACGGTTCCAGGGAGGGAAGTGGTGTCCACTCGGAGAGCCCAATAGCAGGAACAGGTTCAGTGTGGGCAGCTCTTTGAGGAGATAAGAGTGATAAGACTAGAGACTACTATGTCCACTTCGTCTTGAGTACCCAGTAGAAGAGCCGTGAGGTTGCGTTGGGGATACCAGCCTACACTTGACCAAGCTTGTCACACAAGGAACTCAGGGAGAAGAATCCACCAACATAGGACATTACCACCATACCTCAAAAATAAACCCTTTTAGCAAAGCTGCATCGTGACAGTCTAGGACAATGTACTTTTTTGTTTTTTATTTTTTTGGTGAGACAGGGTCTCACTCTGTTGCCTGGGCTAGAGAGTGCAGTGGTGTGATCATAGGTCACTGTACCCTCAAACTCCTGTGCTCAAGCTATCCTCCTGCCTCAGCCTCCTGAGGAGCTAGAACTATAGGCATGTGCCACCACACCTGGCTAATTTTTCTATTTTTTGTAGAGACAGGGTCTCACTCTTGCTCAGGCTGGTCTCAAACTCCTATCCTCAAGCAGTCCTCCCACCTCGGCCTCCCAAAGTGCTAGAATTACAGGCATGAGCCACCACGCCTGGCCTATAATGTACTTTACAAATGCAAAGTTTACTGAAATTGTTATATTTGTTGGTTGGTGTTTAGCTGAACAGAGAAAGCGACATAAATTGGTAGTTGGGTGCATATAGAGGAGAATTAGGAGAAACGGACAGTCAGGCAGTTCCTCCCAGACACCGGTTGGGAAAGGAAGATCGTCTGTGTCTGAAGTTGGTTCCAGAAGGATTTCCTGCCCTGACTCACTTTCCTTCCTCGCAGCGCCGGTTTCTGTTCCCCTTCTTTGACTCAGCCTACCAGGGCTTCGCATCTGGAGACCTAGAGAAAGATGCCTGGGCCGTTCGCTATTTTGTGTCTGAAGGCTTCGAGCTCTTCTGTGCCCAGTCCTTCTCCAAGAACTTCGGGCTCTACAGTGAGTGCTCTCTCGGTCACAGCCGCCTCCCTGCATCACTCCCCATCAGCAGCCACAGCTGATTCTCGTCCCTCTCTTTAGACGAGCGCGTGGGGAATCTGACCGTGGTTGGAAAAGAAGCTGACAGCATCCTGCGGGTCCTTTCCCAGATAGAGAAGATTGTGCGAGTTACTTGGTCCAACCCCCCCGCCCAGGGAGCACGAATCGTGTCTCATACCCTGTCTAACCCTGAGCTCTTTAAGGAATGGTAAGGGGCTCACAGCCTGCTGGGCGAGGGGTGGGAGGCAGAACAGTCTTTGTCCCATTACATTTAACTGAGTCTCTTCCTTTTATTTTGGCAGAGGCAGGACAAAATTACTTTAACGCCTTTGAATATCAAATATTTATGTAAAATAGGGCTGATCCCTCCATCACATGTGTGTAACACAGCGCCTGGAACCCAGGAGGAGGACCCAGTGGGTGGTGGTTTCTCCGCTCCCCACCTCTCAGGCTTCCTCCCCATAAAGTGGGAAAACACAGGAAGGAATTCCTGATAGAACTGAATATCCACCCCAAGGCAGTATGGCAATTTTTGGGCTCTTCATTTTTATCTCTAATTTACATACATACATTTTATCTTATTTTGGAATAGAGTTATTTTTATATAGTAGCTAAATCTGCAATCTCTGTTTAATTAGACCTGATAAAATATATTATCCTATCTATATCAACACCTCAGTGAAGCCTGAGTTGAAACATTGGTGTTTTATGGCCAGTATACCTGAGATAGCGCTAGACCGCATCAGTAAATACAGTCCTTTCCTTCTGCCTGCTAAGTCTGTCTATCTGGTCTGTTTATCCACCCATCCAGCCATCCACATACCATAGTGGGCAGGTTGTGGCCCCATTTTCAGCTTATAGTTTAAATTACAGTTTTTAAATCTGCATGTTTTTGTGTACCATCTGTCCTGTCTGGATTGATATTTACGTTGCTGTCCGTGTTTCAGGACAGGAAATGTAAAGACAATGGCTGACCGGATTCTGACCATGAGATCCGAACTCAGGGCACGATTAGAAGCTCTCAAGACCCCTGGAACCTGGAATCACATCACTGAGCAAATTGGCATGTTCAGCTTCACTGGACTGAACCGTAAGTGGCCCCCACCACCTCCAGCGCGTTCCTGCTGTAGACACACAACACTTTTCTCAGTTGCAGTCGCTGGTCTTGAACTCACCTCCGTTAGCCATTGCCTACTTGGGCAGCCATTACTTTGGACCAAGTTAGGTTTTCTTAGGGTGTCTCACTATCTCCTGAACCCCTTGGGTCTCAGAAAAGCATTGCTGTGGTCTGCCCTGCTGACCTGTAGCCAAGATATTTTCATTTTTGTGGGCCGGGAAGTAGCTTAGAGCCAGCTGGGAAGTAATAGGATTTGTATCCTGGAGCCTTGATTTATGAAAGGTTTCTCATAAATGTTCAGGTACCTTTTGGCTTTACCTTAATCCTAAGAATAAATACATATGATTATTCAGGGACATATTTTCTTAACAGGTCTTTCCTGTCACCAACTATTGCCCTTACAAAGAGGTGACAAAGTTATCTCTCCATTTCATGAATAAAAACTTTGATTGATAGTTGAAATTAAAAGCTAAAAAGTTAGTGGGCAGCCATGCACGACCTTGGTCAGTCATCAGTAGGGCGTATCTGCCATCAGCAGTCCCTTCTGATAATAGAGTATTTATCTATTTAATAGATAATTCCAGAGCACTACTGGCTAAGCCCCCATTTGCATGGCATGGATGTGGCCTCTCACCTGCATGTCCAAGTGGCTCTAGGGAGGGATGTGCAGCTGCATGGGTTGTAGGTAGAACATCAGAGGCTCCTAGAGGTACTATAGCTGGAGGCACCAGAGTGCCAGTGTGAAATGGGCTCAGAAAAAAAGGAAATAAATATAAATGAGAGGCGATAGAGATTGTACTGCTGACCCCTCAAAATACTTTGGGGTAAAATGAGGCCACCCAAGAAAGTGAAGGAACAGCTCAGTTAGCCGTAGGTGTCCTCATGTAGGTGGGACAGAGAATTAGTTCACTTGTGTAAGTAAAGTCATCCTTATATGATGTATTTTACATTATATTAATATTTAATGTAAAAATATTAAATGTAATGGAAATAGTCTTTAGTGGTAACATTCTTAAAGCTCAAAAGATGGAGTTGTCTCCCCATAAAATATCCATATCCTTCTACTATCCAGAGTAGGAAATTAGTTTTGTTATGTATTGAAAGAGAATAGATGAGAACTGTGCTTATAACACAAAAGTTATATTTTTAGTGCTTGACATCATTTACCCTTTTTAAAAACAGAGTTTGTTTTTTTCCCCCAACATTTTATTAGAAAAAGTTTTAAACACACAGAAAAGTTTGAGGAATTATGCAGTGAATCCCCACATACCCACCACCTAGTTTCTACAGTTTTCATGTTAAAAAACTTGCTACATTTTATCTGTCAGAACAGGGACTATTAACCTGGAATCCGCGGATGTAGTTTTGGAGATCTGTGAAGTCCCGGAAGTTACATTTTAAAAATTGTGTATGTGTCTATTGGCCTTTTTCTAGGGAAAGAGTCTATAACTTTTACTTACTTCTCAAACTGTGATACCTCCCTCCTCCCAAAAAGTAGAAAAGTCTCATTTTTATTTAAAACAAAAACAAAAAAATAGGGTAGGAGCCCTGTAACCACAACATGATGCATTTCTGCAAACGTGGAAAAACCCTCCTGCATCTGAGAGACAGCGAGCTGAGAAATGGACCAATGTCTATGGTGCCAGGTCAGAGAGGTCTGTGTAGTTTTTCAGTTGGTTCATTCACACAGCATTTATCAAAGTACGTGGGGCCTTGTCTGATATAAAAATGTCAAAGGGAGGTTGGTGGTAGGTGCTCAGGGACAAGAAAACGCTGGTCAGAGAAGGGCTAAAACAAGCACTTCATAACCAGTTTTTCATCTCGATGGAAAATTCTTAAGTCTGATGGTTGTTTTGGTTGATAGCATCCTGGTGGATGTTCTGTACAAGGCTTGATTGGAAGGTAATCAATCCCAGATTAAAATTCCCATCAGAAGTAGCCATATTGAACTTTCTGGGGATTAGAAAGTTAACTAGTAAGAGTACTTTCCAGAATCTAGTGAGTGTACTTTCCTATTTGTCAGTTGGACAAAATAGCTCCTTTTGATTTGCTTCTCTACGTTAAGGGGAAGGAAGGAAAACCATAATTGTCATATAATCGCTGAGCCTCTCCTGCTTTAAGGTTCCCTGCTCCTCTGATTATATCATCTTTTGGTTTCGACAGCCAAGCAGGTCGAATATCTGATCAATGAAAAGCACATCTATCTGCTGCCAAGTGGTCGGATCAACATGTGTGGCTTAACCACCAAAAATCTAGATTATGTGGCCACTTCCATCCATGAAGCAGTCACCAAAATCCAGTGAAGCAACACCATCCTGTCCAGCACCACCAAAGCGGTTCTCTGTCACGTGTGTTCCCTGCCTGCACAAACCTAGATGTACGTATCGTGGATTAGAGACTACAGGACTAAAAAGGTTGCTCTGGTGAGATGGCCTCTGTTTAAATCGGCCCCGTGTGAAGAGGACATAACTTGAAATGAATTGGAGGCCTGGGATTAGAGCCTTTTGGAGGCTAGAGCAAATTAAGATTTTTATTTAAAAATAAAAAAGTACTTTGATCATGAGACGTAGGTATCTTGCTTCCCTTGCTAGAAGCAGGAGTGTTGTTCATGTTGCGTGACTCTGTACAAAGTCTAGTCCCAAAGATCAAGTCGTCTGAAGGAGCCAGAGTGTGAGTGTGGGAGTCGGCTGTGGCATTAAAACTCTTCATCTCAACCCAGAGTTTCTTATCTCCCTGCTCGTTCTGCATGGTTGTGTCCCTGGTCCTAAACTTTAGTTCTTTAGGGCGACTGTGATAAGAAATATATTTAATCATGACATACACAAAGGTACACACACATATTTAATTGAAACGGAAGTTTCACAAAACAGTGTTTATTCTTGTTATGTGTAGTGCGTTCTGATATTTTCTAGTCCAATCTATTGTGTTCTACTTCACTAAAAAAATAAAATAAAACTGCTGATCAAGACCTATGGAACTGATTTTGTGATCCACTAATGAGTTGTGACCCATGGTTTAAAGTGAATGCTTTAGAGGGATTAAGTAGTGGCTAAGGAAACACTAAAATGTATTCTTACAATATGGCTCCCTTTAGTGAACTCACCGTACATAACTTTGTCAGTTTTGTGGGCTCGTCATTCAGAGGCCAGCTGTCTTCTTATATTACTTTAGAAACTGAACTTCATGGACTCATAGGAGGGATGATATCATTCAGGGTGATTCTAGAACACCAGCCACTCTTAATAGTTGATTTCCTTTTAGTCTATTGAAACAATTAGAGCCACTTAAACGTAGACCACAATTTCCAGGGAGTCCAAGGGACTCCAAAGGGCAGTTTTGTAGAATATGGTGGGGTTGAATCTTATTAAAACAAGAGGGTAAGGCCGGGCGCGGTGGCTCATGCCTGTAATCCTAGCACTCTGGGAGGCTGAGGCGGGTGGATCGCTCAAGGTCAGGAGTTCGAGACCAGCCTGAGCAAGAGCGAGACCCCGTGTCTACTAAAAGTAGAAAGAAATTATCTGGACAACTAAAAATATATATATAGAAAAAAAAATTAGCCAGGCATGGTGGCACATGCCTGTAGTCCCAGCTACTCAGGAGGCTGAGGCAGGAGGATCGCTTGAGCCCAGGAATTTGAGGTTGCTGTGAGCTAGGCTGACGTCAGAGCACTCCAGCCAGGGCAACAGAGCCAGACTCTGTCTTTAAAAAAAAAAAAAAAAAAAAGAGGGTTACTACTTGGAGTTTAAAAATATTTAGTTAATTCTTGTTATTTTAACAGGATCTGCCCTTTTCTAGGACACCTTTGAGTTGTAAAACCCTACAGTCTTGAGGGATGGTTGGGGTCTTAGAAGTCAAGTCCGTCCTCTTTCCCTCAGTGAAATGATCTCTTCCATGTTGCCCCTGATGCATCATCGTCAACCAGGCGTTGGTGGTGGTGGGTTCTTTCAGTGCTTGGTGAGGCATCCATCCCATTCTGTTGATGGAGCCCCTTAATAATAAAGATCTTTCACCTTGAACCAGAATTTGATCTCCTTTGTCAAACTCCCCTGCTCCTCCTTCCTTTCAGCCATAGACAGTAAGTCTACTGGCACTTCTGACGACCTTTTAAATATGTGAAAGTAGTTGTTATTCCTTGATTATGCCTCTCCTCCCATTCTCCAGTGTTTCTGCACAGGATATGGTTTCCAGATCCTTCCTTGTCTGGCTGGAGCCCCCGCAGTCCTTCAGAGGGCACTTGCTCTGCACGTGTGTGATTGGGCTGGTGGGTGTGAACTGACCGAGTGGGATTAGATGCTCTCCTGCTCTTCTCCTCCTGCCTTCTGAACAAATCAGTGTTTGTTCTTCCAATTTAAAGATGCTTGTAAGGGAAAGCAGCCAATGTAGAAGTTGAATGATTCTACCTTGTGTCAATCCTCTGTTCTCTGCAAACACAGCTTTAAAGCATGCATTCACCAAAGGGGTGATAGTACGTCCACAAGGGCAAAAGTTGGTTCTTTGGGGCAAAAATAGTCTGATATATTAAAATGGTTTGTGGCTCTCCAAAGTGCAATCCTACCCGACAAAATCTTATTTATTAGTATTTAATTTCTCTTATTAGGGATAATTTAAATTTAATTTTTCTCTTTAGTGGGGTGCTAAAGCCATTAAATGCTTCTTTAAACTTAAGTGCCAGTACCGAAGTGCTAAAATGTTTTTGGCAGTTAAAAAAAGCCCCAGTCTCTCCTATTTCAGCAGCTGTAGCTAAGAAAAAAAAAGCTCCAATCTTGATGGGAATTTGGCCTTCTTAATTCTATTCTTACAGATCCTTTGGTTAGTGTGGCCCCCACTGCGTTCTAGTTTCTTCCCCTTGAGTGTTCAGAGTGTTTATGTGAAAAGGCTCTGTGTAAGTTTGGGAAAAGCTGCAGGACTCTTTTGGGCACGTAACATGTAGATATTCACCATGAATTTCAGACGTAGGATTGTTTCACAGATTTTGCCTGCTAACCAGGAGGGCACTCAGACCTCCAGGCCCTGCCAGTTCCCAACTGTGTAACCTTGAGCAAGTCATCCAACCTCTCAGTCACACCCGCTTCCTAGTGTGGTTTGGAGAAAGAAATGAGCTAATGGATACTTAGCACAATACTTGGCACATAAAGTCCTAAGCAAAATAGTTATGATCATTTATAATTACTGTTAATGAAATGAATAGCCTCTGTTGAGGTTCCTAAGAAGAATCTTAAGCCGTCTGGCATAGGCCACTAATTGTCCAGTTTGCTGGTTTGAGAAATTAGTAGTAGATGTCAGATTCCAGCTTTCCTTCTACACAGACATTGAATGCCCAAACACAGCTTCCCACCTGTCTGGTTGTTCCCGCCCTCCTCCATTGGTTTGAAACTGACCAATAAGCTGACCCACTCCTGTGTTCCTTTCTCCAGCCTTTGGTTGGAAACTGCTGGAGTTGTGCCACTTTGACTCCTTTCTGAAGGGTCTGCAAAAGCGAGCCATTGTGACCAGCGCATTGTCTCAGGGGCTTGTCTGGGTCTAGCCTTTTAAGACCTTGAACTTGAATGGCACCCAGTACCGTTTTTCACCCATCACGGGGGTTCAACAAATGCCAGCCATTCTCAGTGTTTTCTCAGGCCTCCTACTTTGTCTTTGTGCACACTCCAGCTTCTTGTTTGGGTTTTACTTCCCATTTCTGGCATTTGCTCCTGCAAAATCTTACCCATCTGCCCTCCCAAAGTAGAATGCCGGGGCTTTACTGTAACCTCACTGCAGCCTCACACCTGGCCTTGACAGGTGTACTTTTCAGACAGGTGGACCACTGGTGAGATAATTACACAGGTGCATCGCCCAACCTGCATCTCAAATGAAGCCACTTTGAACTCCGACACTCCAGGGCAAGGAAAACAGCCACATTCCAGGAAAGGCATTTTCATTTTATTTAAAAATTATTTACAATTATTGAGCCTTCATAAATGCTCTATTTTAAAATTCTTTTTTTTTAACCTGAAGAAAATCTTTGCTGGGGATGGGGGGTCTAGGGAGAGGAGTGGTGACAGGCTCCTTAGGGATTCTGCAGAGGGATGGATGTAACGCAACAGCAGTGGCCTGAGCTCCGTGGCCTAAGGGGCAGTGAAAGGAAGGCTAGCCAGGCAGCCCCCGGGCCAGTGGCCGGCTGAGCAAGAAGACTGCGTGATGGCAGTTCTTGCTCAAGACTCACCGTATACTGGTTTGGGACTGAGGCACCCAACACTGACGGCTGACACTGTCTGTTCCTACCAGGCAAGAGCAGGTGTTGGGAGGGGGTTGCCGTGAAGTTATCTACGAGAAGTCATGCACTGCTGAGCCTCAGACCAGGCCCAGCCAGGCAAGGGTGCATTGGACTCAACAATACATTGCTGGAGAAGGCATCTCTAGCTCCAAAGTCTGCTCCCACATGCTGTGGCCCTCCTGTCTGCAACACCTGCTCTGGTTTGTTGGGGAAGTGGGGACAAAGTTATGTGGGGTGTACGATATACTACAATGTTCCAAGAATTTCTGAGGATTCCCACTTCTTGATGGGTGCCAGCCTCCCCCGTTGGCTGATGGCAACTTGAGAAGACCACTCATAATTAAAAATCTGCCTCAAACTGCCCGGTATTCACTTTACTCTGCATTGCAGAAACTCTGGGCTAAAAGCTCCACTATGCAAAATGGTGGGGTTTTTTTTTTAATCCTTTGTAGGTCTGAGACCTTTGAGAATATTATGAAAGCTTTAACCCTCTGGAAAACACACACAAGAATACATACACTAAATTCTGACAGTTCTAGGGGTTTCATAGACCCTCTGAAGTTCAACTATAGACCCCCTGGGGTGATGGACCCCAAATTAAGGACCCCTGAGTTAAAGGTTCCTGTGGGTAAGCATGTTCTTTTGAGATGCAAATAACCCAGAGGAATTATCAGTCTGCAACCTCCCCATGTGATTATTGATTGAATGGGTGTGGGGAGGTGGAAGTGATGGTTTTGGAAGAAGGGAAGGAAGGTATACCACAGGGAAAAGTTTGGGAATGGTTTAAAGATTCAACAAACAGCCCTCGATCGCTGGGCACCTGACTGAGGGCATCCAAGTAGGGGAGATAGATCAGAAAGGGAGACAGATGTCCCAAAGACAAATTTCACTTCCAAGTTTTCCCTAAGGCTGGCTGTGGTTCCTGATTAGAACTACTTTGTTCTTGGAAGTAGGTATGCGCAGTCTTTCTGCCATCTCATGGTTATGCTTGGAATTGCACCTGCCTTAACATCCAGGACAAAAACCAGAGATCTAGTGAGTTTTTGGAATAAAGTATACTCAACTGATCTACTAGGGTGTAGTAAGGGGTGGGAGGTGCAGATGAATGAAAAAGAATGATTTTTGAACGTTCCTGTATAATACACACTGAGCGTGCGTCTTTCCTGGCTGACCTGGGCACTCTTTGGTTGTCATGGCTAAACTTGCTTTTAACGGCTTAGAATTTTTCCATGTAAGGTTTTTTTTTTTTCTTTGATTTGCACTTAACACCTGAAGTTCCATCTCTGGCTCCCAAATGGGTCTCTCTGCTCTCCGTTTTCCACTCCTCCTCTTCCAGAGCAGATTGATTGACTGACTAATAACTGTTGATTGGGAGCCAAAACAGATGTGTCCCTGGGAAAAACAGCGACTTGAGGTTCCATCTCACATTCTTTCCATTCTAGCTGACACTCACTTCCTCAGAATGCTGGAACCCTTATCCAACAGGGAACCAGTCACTGACAGTTTTGTGTGCTGAAACATCAGTCACATGCCAACATGGCTGAGTCCCACTGCTCTGAAGTTCTGGAGGAATTCTTGGTCTGTCCCCTGAGCTAAACTCCATACCTCCTACTCCGTCCTCCCATGTGCCTGTCTGCTAGTGGCACCTTCTGAGTTAAGCTAGGCATGAAATATGGTAGAAAGTTATCATTTTGTTCTGGAGGAAAGAATGGTGAGTTGCAGCACATGGGTGTCCTATGGCATCAGGGTCCCAAAGTGGCATTGTCAGCTTGGGGTCATCTCTTCTCCAGTCCCAGATTGTGCTGTAGACAAAACCATTTCTAGCATGTTCCATTAGAGGCACTTCCTTCCGTTATGGCCACGGCAAGGCTCTGAGTCAAACTGGAGGCAACAAGGGAAAATCTGCCAAATCGACAGCTAGGGATGAAGAGGTGGAAAGGAAGGCAGAATGTTCTGTCACCTGTGGGAGGCCTTGGGGGGAAGCAGATGATGGGAGGGTGGGTTCTCCCCCAAAGCTCTGGAATCTCACATACCCAGCAAATGCTGGCTTTGCTGTCATGTGATCAGAGGCGTTAAATTCGAGTTCTCAGAGGTTCTCTCTCCATCTGGTGACCTCTTCCTTCTTTGACCACCTGAAAAACACAGTTTGTAAGTATCAGCCTGTAAGACTGGGAGGACATCCACACTCTCTCAGTGGTCTGAGCTCTCTTCCAAACGGAGCCGAAAGGGACACAAAGCCCTTGACAGCTTGGCTGAAACTAATCTGCATTGTATCCTGGTGCTGATATTGGCATGTTTACATCTTGAAGGATTAGGACACACCTTCCACATAAGAAGACATCTCTGAAAAGCCACAAAATCAGGCTAGTGCCTGGAATTGAGATTTCCTGGAGGGAACTGAGTAAAGCCCATTTGATACCTCAGGATCATGCCTTCCCCACCCCTGGGGGCCCCAGCCCCACTAACTGTCAGATAAATTCTGAGAGAGAGGATTGGTCTCACACTCTTTGATGTCCCATGAGCCATTTCCAGGGACCTACATTCTCTAGTTCAATAAATCTTTATTTGCAAAAACAGGAAGGTCAGAATTGACCCATGGGCATGGTTTGCAGACTCCTGTCCTAGAGGACCAATAACTGCATGGGCTAGATCCCCAAACTATCATGGGTGCAGTACTGGCCCAAGCCTGACTTTGGATTTCCATGACTGGACCTCATTAGGGTTCCAAAAGGAGTCAGCAGTTCCTTGTCCAAGAGGAAGATCCTGACGTGCTTTGCCTACTAACAGGCTGCAGTGTGGCTTTCATGTAGGTGAAGAACTAGCTACTCACTCAGCGTTCTCAGCAGCCTCCTGCCCATGGTTTCCTCAAAGTCGCTACTGAGAGGGCTGGTCTCTGTATCCAGGTTGATGTTACAACATTCACTATCTGATGATGAGAGAAAGAAAAGAAGGGAGAACTCAAGTTTTTCAACCTACAAGCTCAGGGATCAAAGCAGAGTGATTCTGGGTGATGTCCCTGAGAAGGTGAAAGTTCCAGACAAGAGCCAAGGCAGGGGTGGGCATAACAAGGGAGGATGCCCAGGAAGGTGCTGGCTCTAATTAGTTAGCAAGAGGCACTTTAGTGTTACAAAAGCAACAAAGAGATGGAGCAGGAATCCAAAAATCCACACAAAGTCAGAAATGATTCCCTCTCCTCAAATACTGTTGACAAGAGTGGAAGAGAACAATGTATTCTCCACCCAGTATCTCTGCCAGACGAAAAGCACATTTGAGGACAGGTGGGGATATCTCTTTCCTCTACTTGCACAAACCCTGGAAAGCCACAGAGCTCAGCAACAATTAAGTGCATGCCCCTGTCTTCTCCCACAGGACTCTGTGAGGATTCAGATAACCACAGAGCCTCAGGGCCCAGAAGGAGGCCAAGCCTTACTCCCAGTGCAGTAAGAACCTAACCAGGGAGGCAATGTGCTGTGTGGGAAACTGCACTGCACCAAAAGCCACGAGGCTAAGTCTACTTCTAACGCAGCATTTGGACCTGGGCAAGTCATTTGCCTTCTCTAGGCCTCAAGGTTCCTCAGGTATCACACGAGGAGTGTGGACTAGATGCTCTCCAAGGACTATCCCATCATCTCTATTCTTATTCCTTTGCTACATTTTCTTGCTACATGCTTCAGCTACTAAATTTGGTGTGTGTGGGAGAAAAAGAACATCAGTTCTAAATTCAGAGCCTGGAATGGTGACTTTGTGTGTCCCAGATTTTCTGGGTTAGCCACAAGTTCAAACATACTCTCTCATTGACCTTAAAGATCTGAGTATTTTCTTGGGTCGTTGCTCTGTACTCGAGGGGTCTCATACTATGGATTTAGCCTGAAAGTTCAGGTAGGGGAATTGCTGGCTTGGGGGTGAGCACAGGGGGCTGCTGACAGCTTGGTACTTGGGCACCTTAGTGAGGCAAACACAGGAGGACCTCAGGACTGCTGGGACCCTGGAAGCTTTGAACACCACCACTGACAAGGAGGATGCGTTCAATGTCTCGGAGGGAGGTGATATGATCTGAGACCTCAGGAAAGGTCCTACAGACTACCTCTGGTCTCTGGGGCCCAAAGGAAGAGAAGAGCCCTGCCGGTAAGAGTGACGGCTGACTTCAGTTTCCTAATCTGTGAGGTAGGTCTAATAGTAACTACCTAATATTTATAAAGCACGGTACCAAACACTGTGATGTGCCCTTTATGTGTTACCTCATTTATAACCAAAGCTACCTTATAAGATAGCTACCATGATTTATATCTACTAACACAAAGAAACTTATCTATTAAGATAAAGAATCTGAGTCTTAGGTTAAGTACTTGCTTAAAATTGCACAGCCCCTACATGAAGGAGCCAGGGTCTGAATCCAGGCAGAAATCTAGCTCCCAACCCTGCCCTACACAGTTTTCCTGGGAGAGTGAATTAGATAGGGCTTGGTGCACGGCAGGTGCTCAGCAAATGTTAGTTTCCTTTCCCTGCTGTGTAAGGAGGTGGGAGGTTTAACACAGGGCTGGGGTCCCCGGGGTCCCCTCACCCAGCTCACCCTGAGCCATCCCAGTGCCCAAGGGCGATGATCCCCCTTGCTCCTCTGGGCCCAGTCCACCCTCCCTGACCTGCTCTCGTGGGCACAGCTGCAGGTGACAGCGAGAGCTGCTGTGTACTGTGCTCCTCGAAGTCAGTCATTTCCTCCTGGGTGAAGGCCATCTCCTCCATCCTCAAGTACACTACCTCGCCGGGGCTTCGCAGCCCATCTGAACGGCTGCCTGGGGAGGACAGTCAGTGTATTACCTCTTTGCCTTGGAGAAGACCTGGGGCTCCATGAGGCACAAGACATCAGCTCTGGGCAGGGCTCGGGGAGGAAGGCAGGGACATCCTCACCAGACACCAGCCCAGCCCATCTGCTCGACAGACTTACACGGCAGACTGTTCCTGTTGCTCAGGAGCGTGGCGACAGGGTCATCCTTGGGGGTCAGGGGTGTGCCCCGAGTGGTGGGGGCCTTGGTGGAGTCTCCGTCAGTGAAGGCCTCCATGTCAGGGGACTGGGGTGAGCTGTCCATGTGGCAGGCGGTGAGTGCGTTCTGATACTGCTGCCGTGTGATCTGGAAGGAGGCAGGAAGAGGCTCAGAAGTAGCAGGACAGAGCCCTCCCTGGGTGCAGCCAGCCTTCCTGAGCTCAGAAGCAGCCCCACAGGGATGCTGTGGAACCCTTGGCCTCAGAGGCCTGAGATCCATGAACAGGGGGCCTTACCCACACTGGACCAGCCCAGGAGTTGAGGGACAATGAGAGGCCCTTTGCTTATTTGCCACCAGTTCCCACTGTTCATTTTTTGTTGGCACCTGGAAGAGCCAAACCTTCTCCCGAGACTATGGAGAGGACAGAGGGCATCTGCAATTAGCGGGGGGGTTGCCCATGGAGAAGTTTAAAACACATTTATACAGACCGGTGCTGTGAATCCTTGTTTCCAGTGAAAACAGCCAAGTTTTTGTACCATCCAGTATAGGAAGGTGATACTGCTAATCAATGACTGCCATTAGGGGAAAAATGAAAATGGCACATGGCACAATACCCTTCCCAAGTCCTACTATTTCCTAAAGTGTTTTCATCCCCTCGTCAGTGCATTAGAGCTAGCAAACTGGCAAAGCTCCAAATTCTGCTCACTTTGCCTTTAGGGGCAGGACTGGCATTACATGTCGGAAGAATAAAGATTTCCGGCTAGAAATAGGAGAGGAGATGGTTCAGGTTTACACACTGGGACGGAGAGCGGGCCTAAGGTTGGCTTGCTATCAGGTAAGGTCTCTTTCAATGGTGGACTCTTGTCTACTGCTGACAAGACCCATTACTTTCCTGGACATTATCAATCCTTTCTTCTCTAACAAACTTTAGGATATTTTGTATGAGAACCAAGCAAATTCTAAGCACATCTAATCCAATTACAAAACACAAATTAAGAATGTATGTCTTTCTGCAACACTTATGGGACACATATATGCAGAGATTCCAGGCTTCTAATCATATACCACCCATTTGAGTGGGCAAATAGTTCTCTTGATGGTTTAAATCTCAAACCTCATCATTGGAATTACCTGAAAGGCTTATGAAAACAGATTGCCGGGCCCAAGTCCCAAAGTTTCTAATTCACTAGGTCTGGGGTAGAGACTGCGAATTTGCATTTCTAGCAAGTTCCTGGTGATGCCGATGCTGCTGATCTGGAGATCACACTTTGAGACCACTGACTTAAGACCTAATTAGAATCAGATACAGGCCCTACTCAGGTTTTGTTTCTTTCCCCTCTAAAGGATTTTAAAGGATAAAGAGCAGCAAAGTGTTAACAATTGGTTTTGATATTTTTCAGGTCCTATGACATAGAACCATGTGTCTCTACTTAGCACTTACGCAGAGTCTTCAACAGACTCAATGTTCTTATTGAGAACACCTGACTTTGGGGCAGCGCCCTCTGTAGGGAAGAAGACAGGTGTGAAAATTTACCCAAAAGATGGGGAAATTTGGCCCTAACACCAAAGGACAAGAACCTTTCCTAAATGATACCTGATAAGCCCAAAAAGCGGCTGATCTTACTCTATTTGGGTTCTTTAAAGTAGTTAGTATAGATTTGGCTTCTAGTTTGGTCAAAAAGGCCAAATGACCCTTCACCTAGAAAATATGGCAGGAAACACACTGCCTGCTCAAGGCTAAAGTTCAAGTCCTAGTTTTGCCACTTTTAAGCTGGGGACTTTGGCCAAATCGTTAACATCTCTGAGCTTGTAAAAGAGGCCCAGAGATAATGAGATCATGTGAGTGAGTGTGTTATATGACTGTTAGGAACGATTGTTTAAAAGATGTCCACATACATGTCTCACAGTTTGATTTTATAATGGGCACACATTTCAAAGATGGGGTGAAACTTACCATCTCATTATGTCTAACTGTCCACAGCACACCACGAGGTGGGCAAGGGGGAAGAAGCAATGTGTCCTCTGCCCCCAGAGACAATGTGACTGGAAGTGCTGTGAAGGCAAGACTAGGTCTTGGGAAAGTAAATCCATAATCAAGAAAATAAAAGAGAAAGTAGGGTATGGAGGGAGATTCCAAGTAGGGATGATGGAAAAAGGAAGATGAAGAAGAAAAGAGACAGTGAGTGAAGAAAAGAGAGGAGGAAGAGAGAAGGAAGGAGTGTGTTTTGGTTTGATTTTGAAATGGATTTGCTGGCTTAGGACTCCTATCGGTTGGTAGATTGGCTGTGTCCCCCAGGCTAGAATAGCTTCTTGGGAGTGACCACTGCTGCAAAATTCTCTCTCTTATTTAACTAATTTACTCGTTTTGGGAAAGGTTTTGGCCAGGTTGTACCAGCGGTGAGCTGTATCACTCTCTCCTTGTTCTTATGAAACAGTGATATGCCCCTCCAATAACCTGGAATCAAGGATCCAGGAACTCTAACCCTCCCTTTAAGCATTGTTCTGGAGAAAAGGATGGGAATAAAGTATTACTCTTGGTAGTAATACTGAGTAAATGGAATAGGGTTCCTTGTAAGGCGCAGAGTTCCCTGTCAGTGGAGGCATTCACACAGGGGTTAAACCACCACTTGTCAGCCACTTGTCAGTGATGCTAAAGAGAAGATTCAGCCAGCCACCTCCAGGATCTAGTATTAGTGGGAGGAAGCGGGCAGGGTGTATGGGGTGAGCTGGTGGGTGGTCGGCCAGGTACAAGGGGAGGGGCAGGGTCTGTACTGTTCATGGGTGGTTATATAAAGGAAAGGTACCACCTGATGGTTACCTTCTCTACATATCGCACAGCCTTGCTTTCACACTGCTTCCTCTTTTTAAATTAAAAACAACAACAACAAAAAAACATGAACTACTGCCATGTCAACGCGTTGCCTTAAAAGAAATTGTCGACAAGGCACCACTCTGGAAAATGTATTCAGGGAAGCAACCTCTGCCCGGCTTCCCCCAGCTACATTTCTAGATTCAAGCATCACTTCTCATCTGTTCCCTCCCTTTGTTAAAAACCTATGACAGCTTCTTTTTATCTAGCATGGCACTGTCGAATAGAAATATAACATGAGTCACATGGGTAATTGAAAATTTTCTAGCAGTTGCATTAAAAAAAAAAAAAAAAACCAGTAAAAAGAAACAGGTGAAGTTAATTTTAATATTTCATGTATATCCCAATATATCCAAAATAATTTCACTTCCACATATAATTAATTTAAAATTATTAATGAGGAATTTCCTTTGAAGTCCAATGTGTATTTTATACTTACAGCACATCAATTTGGATGAGCCACATTTCATGCATTCAACCACCACCTGTGGCTGCTGGCTGCCCTACTGGACGGCAAGGTCCAGCAGCCCAACCTGAACTGCTGTGCCAGGTTTGATAATCTGGCCTTGCCCGGCCAGCAACGTTCTTACTGCCCCCACCCCGTGCAGGGCCACTGGTCCAGCCTTGCTCCTCTCTCTTCACAGTCCCTCGAATGTACAGTGTCTACTTACCTTCTACACTCCTGTTTAGGGTGTCCCCCCTACATGGCATTGCCTGAACTCCTCTCTTATTCTTTCCCATTCCTAAAGGTCCAGTACATTCTCCAGCCAACATAGTGCTTAAAAAATGCTGCATAATTTTGTCATCGATTAGATACTACCCTGCATGGGTCACTGCTATTTAACTCAAGCTTCCTCTCTCTAACCAGATCTTAATCTACTTATAAGGCAGAGGATATATTTCAATATTTTTGTTAGATTTACATTTCTTTAGTATATCTCATGGTACCCAGAACCATTGTTAATGCTCAACAAATACTGATTAGTTGATTGAGGGAATCAAACCACTTTTCAAAAGATAACGTGTTTTTATTTTCTCTTCACTGTTGTAAGTACAACCATTTATTAGAAATAGCTTGAATTCAAATTGTCTTCTCTCATATATATTGATCAGTTAAGAATTCAAGTGCCCTCTAACTTACGAAGGAAATGGAAGTGTATTTATCTTTAAGGCAGCAAAAAGCAAGGATGCCCTTTTGAACATTTTGCCTTAGAAGGCCAGGTGTCCAGAAGTTAACCTTTAGGCTAATGTGATGTCTCTTGACATTTTATGATGTTCTGGTTATATTTTCAACTTTCAGGCAGTTTATTCGTCCCTTAAAACATGATGCTGCAGTTCAGGGATTTAGCCACCAGATGGTGATGGGCATCTTGGTCAAGGTTACACAATCCAGAAGTTCTGTTTGATTTTTCTTTAATATTTCAATTTCTTTAGTGAATTTTTCTTCCCCATGTAGAAGACTGAAACAGGATCCACACCTTTCACCTCTCACAAAAATCAACTCACGGTGGATAACAGACTTAAACCTAAGGCATGAAACTATATCTAGAAGAAAATGTTAGAAAAACTCTTATAGCCATTGGCCTAGGCAAAGAATTTATGAAGAAGACCCCAAAGGCAATCACAGCAACAACAAAAATAAATAAATGGGACCTGATGAAATTAAAAAGCTTCTGTACAGCCAAGGACACAATCAATAGAACAAACAGACAAACTACAGAATGGGAGAAAATATTTGCATGCTATACATCCGATAAAGGGCTGATAACTAGAATCTATGCAGAACTCAGGAAAATCAGCAAGAAAAAAATCAAACAACTCTATCGAAAATTGGGCAAAGGACAAGAACAGAAACTTTTCAAAAGAAGATAGACTAATGGACAACAAACATATGAAAAAATGCTTAACATCTCTAATCATCAGGGAAATGCAAACCAAAACCACAATGACATATCCAGTGAGAATGGCCTTTACAAAAAGTCCCAAAACAATAAATGTTGCATGGATGTGGAGAGATAGGAACATTCATACACTGCTGGTGGGACTGCAAACTAGTGCAACCTCTGTGAAAAGCAATGTGGAGATACCTTAAAGAGCTACAAGTAGAACTACCATTTGATCCAGCAATCCCATTGCTGGGCATCTACCCAAAGGAAAAACAGACATTCTATAAAAAAGACATCCGTACGATTTGGTACTAACTGATCAACACCTAAGTGCACATATAGTAGTAACATTCATCAGGCGTCTGGCAGGTGGGAGGGGGGAAGAGGGGATGGGTATATTCACACCCAATGGGTGCAGTGTGCACCGGCTGGGGGATGGACACACTTGAAGCTCTGACTTGGGGAGGGCAAAGGCAATATATGTAAACCTAAACATTTATACCTCCGTAATATGCTGAAATAAATAAAAAAAAATTCCTGATGCACTTAAAATAGAATCCAAATTCCTTACTAAGGCCTAAAGATCCCAGGCGACACTGCCTCTGAAACTCCATTCTCATCTTGCTCCAGCCTCTGCCTTTGCACATCATGGGCCAGCACTCAGACCCTCTGGCTAGCTCCTTCCTGCCTCTGTTGTTTCTATCTTGAACATTCTCCCCACTGCCCCTTTCAGGTCTCTGCAAAAATATCCTTTTCTCAGCCTGCTCTGACACTCATTTCAAAAGCAGCCTTCCTGTCTTCTCTGCCCAGTCACTGTCTATCCCACAGCTCTGTTTCTTTCCTTCATGGCCTTTATCACTGCCTGGAATTACCTAGGTTATTGATGCGGTTACTTGTCTATCATCTTTCTCCCCATTAGTGTGCAAGCTCCTGAAAGGCAGCAGCTTGCTGTCTTCTCCACAGTACCCCATCAATGCCTCGCACAGAGCAGGCCTTCATGAAATATTTGTTGACCGACATATTCATATATGACGTTCCTTTTCTTTTCCCACAAACCAAGGTCTGCATTAGCAACGAAAGGGCTTCGAGACTGGATGCCATAGGGAGGAGATTCACGGGCTGCGATTTTCTAAGGTTTAACCTCCTTGTCACACTAGACTTGGTGAATGTCCACAGTCATGCACATGAGTGTTGCTTGGTTAGTTCCTGAAGTCACTTCTCCCCAGCTCCTTCAGTTCTGATTTCCTGCAACTCTCCCTAAAGCAAAGTGATTTCAGGGCTTGGACTCTGCAGGCAGAAAGACTCAATTTGGAAGCGTGGCTCTGCCACTTCAAAGTATAAGCCATGTGACCTTATACTCCTCAAGCCCCCACTTCTTCATCTATAAAATGGGAATGAAGTAGTACTTACCTCCTTGGTGGCTGTGAGATTAAATGGATAATTCAGACAAAGGGCTCAGCAAAGTACCTTGCACGGAGCGCTGCATAAACAGTAGTTATTACCCACCCTATCCTCTAGGTTTTGTCCCCACTGCTGGTAGCATTCAATGGCTACTTTCATGGTTATTTTTATTGGCTGATGTAGGTTTTAGCTCAGGGTGTCCACACAGTTCTGGAACACAGAAAGCCAGCCAGCATGCACTGTTCTCCAAATAATCAGGGTGTGTTCTGGATAGAAGGGAAGGAACTTCTCCCACCTTTGTGATTTCAGTGTATCTCTCAGCCTGCAACTGGGACAACAGTTACCAAGTGAGCTCACTGGGTGTTTTGTTGGACTGTGATAAATGGGGCTCTAGCCTGAGCTCAGGCCTAACTTTATAATGGTTTCCAGAATGCTAGAAAACAAAATCAAACCTATGGAAACAAAAGAAAGGGGAAAATTTTAAAAGGCTTCTGTGCAATGCGAATCCCAGTGAAGGACATGAAGACATAGCTCCCCTCCTCTTTAATTACAAGGCAATGAGCCTTGCTGCCTCTCTCCACGGCATTTGCATGGTGGTTCTCTTCAAATTGCCCAGTGCTCTTAAGGGGGTGTTATTAGTTACTACAAAAAATTTTCAGTTAACATATAGGCTCAATTGTGTTTTAGACTTTAAATATTAAGGTGTAAAAATCTATTATCATATGTAAAAATTATAGCATGGTTTCTTCTAGATACGTGGCTTATTCATCACCTGTAAATTTATCTTGGAAAAAAAATGAACAAAACCAAATGGGTATCAATGGTGCGGGATCCAGAGGAAACAGCTCTGGCAGCAACTTGTCTCATTGTCTCATGCAAGCTCATCTTAGGGTGCTTTGCGCCTCAGTTTCCCCACATGCAAAATAGGGATCAGGAGATCTTTAAAAATTGACACATAGTGAGCAGTAATAAAACTTACTAAAACAGAGCCTTTATGAAGCCAGCAGCAATTACCACCCACATCACTATTTTGGAACGGGGGGAGTGGGAAGCACGCTATGCCTCTGACGGAAGTCTCCTGGTCCCCGCTGCCCCAGCCAACTCTGCCCCCTAGGAGAGAGGCCTGCCTTCCTGGGGGAGTTACCTTCACAAACTGCACGTCGCTGAGGATGTGGACCGAGTAGTCCGGTGTGTAGAGGTTGTTGCTGCTGCTGAACAGCTGGGTGTTGCTGCCCCCAAAGTCGCTGCGCTCGCGGTTTGGAGACTCAGAGCGATTCAACCCGCTGCAGCGAGAAGGGGACCGGTTTACTGCAGAGGGTGAGGGAGAGGGAGGAAAGACAAGAAGGGGTGGGTGGGGAGGAAGGAGAGAGAGTGGAAGGAGGGAGAGAGAGAGGTGTTTATGGAGGTCCCATGGGACTTTCAGGCAGTGGTGACGGTGGGTGGCGGACACGGGCCCTCACCCTTCCGAGAGCCCAGGAAGGAGCTGAGCTGCTTTGCTGACGTTTATGCCTACGAGGAGCAAATACCCAACAGGAACTCACGGCTCCGTGGGGCCAGGGCTGCTCCCCACAACCTCTCCTAGTGAGGAGCTGGTGCGTTTGTTTCCCCAGACAGGAATGAGATGAGGTCGGTGCTGTGAGTGTGGCTGGCTACTGCAGACCATGAGACCCTCTTCCATGGCCAGGTATTTTTACACAACCTCCACTCACACACCTTGTTGGAGAAAGGCCAAGGCCTCAGGTGTGCCCTCAAACCATCTGTCACAGCACAGACAGCCAGTCCCCACCGTGGTGATGCATTTTGGTGGGGATAACTCAGGCCTGCCGCAGCACTGGCAAGGCCTGGGATAGGGGTACACATAGGCCCACAAACCATATGGATAAATATTTACAAGCTATAAATCACATCAGTAAACTGTTAAAATATGTTCTATCCTTGTCTTTGACAAATGCTCCTAACAACCCAGAAGGTCAGGTTTGACTCCTTAGGATTTTGTGCCAGAAAACAGGGCTGTGTGGGGAGAGCCAGCCCTGGTCCTAGGGCTTCGGGACCCCTCCTCCCCCAGGACTGTCTCAGTGGGGAATTCTGGGATCCTGGATATCTGAACCATGGTCTAGAAGGCTCTGGCCGGACACATCCCTTTGACCCTGTGGACTCCTTGCCCCACACAGAAGGTCAGGACTGATAAGGGCCAACATGGGGCTCTCTAAAGTGTGGACCCTGGGCTGGACTCTCTTTTGTACAGGCCTGAGAGGGGGACTGGAGTAATCCACAGGCCTTCTGTAAAAGATCTCCTAAATGTTCAGTCAGGGTCTTTTTACGTTTTGAAGAAACACTTCTCAGGAAAGTTCAATTAGGACCATGTTACTTGGTTTGAAAATGGACAACACAACACAAGAGAGGGTACTGAAGGTGACCCTAACATTATCTCAACTGTGGAATAAACCCGAGTGAAAGACTGCAAGGCCCCCGATCCCTCTCCTTCCCAGCTGATGCCACTCTGCATTTCTTCCAAAAAACGGGGAACAGGAGGCTGTCAGCCTCTCAGAACACAGATTTACTTCTGGGGGCTCAAATGAAGAATCAGATTCCTCATAGATTCTGGTTCTTGCTCTTTCAGGGTAGAACCTTGGGAATTTAATTCTGTCTCTTGAGATAATGCTGCCATTGATCAAAATACTTGATTAGCGTGCATTTGGAGTGAGCCATGGATGGCTGATGATCTGTTTCGCTGCCAAGCTGCTGTTGTCTGGCAAACCATGTAGCAGAAAGATTAAAATAACAACAGGTTGAATATCTTCTCATTAGAACCATAATAACCACTGCCTTGATATGATTATAGAATTACAGATTCCACTTCCAGTCCTCCCCCTTCTCCGTAAATATCATCAGGTTGCAAAGAAACCTGAAACCAGAAACCTGGGGGTCACCCTTAACTCTAGTCCTCACCCCACATCGAGTGCTGCTCTCTGCCTCTGACACAATGAACTCATCTGTCCTAACTCTGTCTCCACTCAAGTCCCCATGACTATCACCTTCACCTGGGCCAGTCTCCCCACTTATAATTTATAATCTGTTTTCGCCTCAGCTGCTAGAATCACATTTTAAAAACAAATCAGCTTCCTATTGTATCTGAATATACCAAACTCTTTGCTGTGGCCCTTAAAGCCCCATGACCTGGCCCCAGCTTTCCTGTCTGATCTCATCTTGGGGCCTCCCTTCTCCTCTCCAGCTTTGTTCTAGCCCACTGGCCTCCGTGGGCACCCTCCATCATGCAAGCTTCCCTCCCCACCAACAGATGCCACATTCCCTGCTGCCCCACCACAACCCCCAGCCCCAGCTCATGGCCATTTGCTTCTCAGGCATTAGCTCTCACCTGAGATTCCGCCTGCTTGGAAGACCTTGTGTGGCCACCCTAAGAAGATTCCCCATTCTCCCCTATCACTGGCCCCCCTGTTCATTCCTTCAATGCACCTTTTCTTTCCTGCTCATCACTACTGTATGCCCAGGCTCTAACACAGTGCCTGGCCTGGAGAAGGTATTCAATAAAAATGTACATTAATAGAATGAATGAATCAGCACCTAAGGTTTCCTTAAGGGGACCCTTACAATTTAGAATCTCAATTTTGTTCAAATCATCCTGGAATCAGAAAGCCTTTCCTTTGCAAACTGAAGTCATTTTGGGGAAGCTGACTTCTCCAAGAAGTTAGGGGTGGTGGGGAGGACACTCAGGAAATGCAGCCAGATAGAGTTAAATGGTGTGAAACTAGAATCAAAGGGCACCAAGATGCCTCAGGCCTTGGTCCGATAACTTGAGGAAGAGACCACAGGGAACATCAGGACTTTCTGTTTGTTTGTTTAATAAGGGCAGTGAAACAGGGGGGCCTGGAGTCAGGTGCTTAGGGCTCTACTTATCCACTGGGTGATATGGGCCCAGACCCTCCTCCAGAGTGACCAAGGACTGAGAGGGACAGTGCCAGTGCCATGGAGAATACAGCAAAGCACCAGGGTAAATGGCAGTAGTATTAGGCAGAAAAAGGTGCCTCTCATTGCTGGTCCTGGTCCTAGTCCTGGTCCCTTAAAAATAAACTGACAAGTTCACCCATTTGTGGCTGTCTTAGTGTGGTGGCAGGCTAAGAAGGTCAGTGTTCTTCCCTCCTGGCTAGCTGTTGTGGGAAGGGAGGCAGGTAGTCCTGCAGGAGGCTTCTTTGGCATGAGAGCAGAGTCTGGAAAACCATACCTTTACCTGGTAGGTCTTGACCTCAGCTCAGTTGGGGTATGACCAAGGGGAGAGAGTGAGAGCAGAGCCTGAAGCTTCAGTTACCCCAAGAAGATGCCACCCATCACTAATAAGCCTCCACTTTTCCTGGCCAGACATGGCTTCATACACCCCACACCTGCTGTTCTGCATTCTTATCCCTGATGTCACAATTCAAGAAACGTTCAGGGAGGATGACAGGGCAACAGCCTTATCTTATCTACTAAACTTCCATCCACAGAAACTTCTCCTGAATCATTTCTACTCCCTGTTGGAAAGAGAGGTAACAATGACATCCCAGTTCCCCCCAAAGCTCTCATTGTCTCAGTGGTACCTAGCGCAGATGTCACCCACAGGGCCTTGCACGTCAAACACAAGCTGTATCAGTGTTACACTGGGGGGAGAAACATGTCTTTTTTTTTTTTTTAAGTAAAGACAATGCTATTGAAAGTTTATTCGTAAATTTCTAAAGGATTCCCAATGCCAACAAACACAACTGTCTTACAAAGGCAGGGTCTATAAAAGCAATTTTTAAAAGAAAAAAGAACTGTCATTCCATCATAAAGAAAGTCTCAGCTCATCTGAGTATTATGCAAGATCCCTGTTTTTGTGTCCCAGAGTCTAACATTCCTCAATAGGTAGGATGCTGATGACTCCGCATTTTGGTAATTGTGCACATACACTCAGAGGTCTCAGAGCAAGGGAAATGGAAATGCTTTTAATAAAAAAGCAGAAGAAATCAGTAACAGATGAGTGTCCCAGCAGCATGGCAAACTAGTTCAAGTTGTATATCCCCCTTGGCATTTCCTAAGAGCACAGAGGCACAGCTTGGGGGAGTGAAGTGAGGAGGAAAATCCTACGTATAGTGCGAGGAGGTCTGAAAGGAGACAGATCAGTGATGCATAAAACCGACCACAGGACCTGTTAACAGGAGGTACACCAAGGACCAACACATCCCTTGCCCATTCTGGTTTTTATATCACACCCTCAAGTTGGCCCTGGTGTGACTGGGTGGTGGGGAGCAAGATTTTCTGCTCTAGACCCCCAACAGCTGTGGAGAAGTGTAGCGGACCTCATTCCTGCCGCCTTTGCGTGGTCAGTCTGCAAGAGCTATCTGTCCAAATTGGCTACTCGGAGTTACTGAGGTTGGGTGGAGAAGACGCTGGGGTAAAATTGGGGGTGGGGTGGCAGAGAGCATGGAGCAGGATTTCATGGTGTCATTGGGGTTGGATGGAATCTTCTCTCACTCTGCACTAATAGGCAGGGGCCCCGAAAACCTATACATAGCTCTGGGACTCTTGCTCCACTTGTGACACCTATATCCAGGGAGCCTTCGCAACCCTATCCTGGAAGCAGGACCTGAGATACAGCAGTAGAATGCCCTACTCCCCTTTTCTGTATGGGGATTTGAGGGAAAAGGAGGGTTCAATGGCTGCCTGCCTAGGTCTTCAGTGGCATCAGCGAGGGGCAGGGGGGAACAGCCTACTTTGGTCATAGTCACTGTGCCACGGGCCATCTGTGTTCTCCAAAATGGATGGGGGAGTTTAATTGCATAAGCTTATAAGAGTACAAACTAGAATTATTAAAATTCATCATTCTGGGGTAACAGTCAACATCAGACAGCCAAATGCCAAAAGCCGCCCTCTACAATATGAACTCTGCAAGTCAGCCTAAGTTAGGATCCCACATGAACTTGCTCACGTTACATGGAGCTTTAATGGTTCCCAAATGTTCACCACACAAGAGCCAACCAAAGGGAATATTTCCACTTCCCACATTTTGCAAAGTAAAAAGATTATTTTTAGGGACTCCCTGTATATTTTAGGAGAAAACTCTATCATCACTGATCTCAAATCACATTACGAAGGGACAATCGAACATTGAAAAAGAACCCTTGGTTCCAATGTCTCTCCTGTCTTCGTGCTTTCGTGGGTTTGAAAGGACAGTTGCTGGGAACTCAAAATTATCTCCACTGCCAGGAGAAAACAGAAGGAATAAATTTGGGCAGAGGGAATGATAACAGCAGCAGGGCTGTGCACTTTCAGGGGCTGATCAGAAATTTCATTTTTAAATGGAAGCACCTGCAAAGTTGGCCAATTACGCCGCACTCTAGAGGTAAACCACAAACCACTGTACTCTCCTTATTTCAAACTAAGGCTCAGGTAGAAAGAAACTCCCTATGGATTATGATGGCAGCATGTGGTGCAGGAACGCCTGGACTCAGTCCATGCGAACACCAGGTTCATTAGCATGGCTGCTCTCAAAATGCAAATAAATCCTAGCCCTCCAGGGGGCGCGACGTGCCTCTGTTCAGAGGTGCAGCCAGGTCCCAGGCAATAGGAGACAGCAGGATCCCAGAGACTCCGTTCTAGTCCTCAGCCCTCTACCTGCTTACTACACACAGGACACTGACCCAATGGCTTCCTTTCTCAGAGCCTGATTCCTTATCTGTTGTTGTCCAACAATAATTCCTGACTATCTCCCAAGGTGGTTGTGGGGGTCAAATAAAACAATGACAAGAGTTCTCTTAATGTATCTAGATCAGAAATCAAGAATAAGGCCAGAAGGTGCCCAGAACTTCTTTCTAAAAAATCCCAGGCCTCTTGAGGCCTCTTTTGGTGATATGGAACCAAAGCAAATGTGACAGAGATAATACCATAGCATAGGTCCTGGGGATGTCATCGAGTCACTGGGTGATTAGCTATAGAGACCAGACATACGAAGGTGAAGAGGAGAGAGCCGATGGAAAAGCAAGGCAGCCTCCACCTCTCGGTGTTTCCCCTGTACCCTGCATTGCTCTGCCCCGCAGAGTTAAACCAAGGTGGGAATAAGCTGGCCTTGCTCTTGTCGCTTGTTATCAGTGGGTTTCTCGTTGGGTTGACCCTGTCTCCTGTTGGGCTGAACACCCACAATCATGGAAAGTGGGGAGGAGGTTGAAAGAGCTCTCAGGGCACATGGCACCGCACCAGCCAGAATTGGATCAGAAATCTCAGCACTTCCTGGGCGGTCTGCACAGCAGGAGTGAGTCACTTTAGTCTCTGTCTGACAGTGGGTTACCATGAACTTTTTCATAATAAACACTGATGAACTAGAATTAACCTTCCTTTAACTGGGAAGTTACAATTAACTAGGTCATTTGGTTAACTGAAGGTTAATTAAGAAGGAAAATACACTCCTGCTTTGATCCTTTTGGCTGAAAAGCTTTTAAAAATGTGCATCTTCCTTTTCTGCAGAACCTTCACACACACACTTGGCATTCACCAAGATTCACTGCACGTGAAGGATCGTGAAGGTCCATGATGAGGTCATTTCTAAATCTGCCGGCATGTAGGAACAGATCATTCAGCTGGTGAGGGCGCCAGACTGGCATTTCACATCGACTGTCCTATCCTTTAGTCATCAGGAAGGTGTCATGACCTCTCACAAAGCAAGAAAAACTATTTCTGAGTGGAAAATCACCATTACCATCAAGAGAGAGAGAAAACTTTGGTGAAATTTGAGAAGCGGATTAACTTGTCTTGTACAGATAAACACGGGAACCAGATAGTTTTTGATGGAAACATGTGTTTTGGGAAAAAATAGAAGTCAACATAAATACTTCTGAAGTTGCAAATTTGGTGGTTTGAGGTCTCAGGCAATAGCCTTTTTAAATGTTGAGGGTCTGCTATCCAGAAGAGAAACATAACTGGATTCTTGATGAGGACATGGTGGGGCTTCAGAATTATCACCCCAGCACTGGGATAAGGAATACAGATGTAGAGGGTATAGGAAACTGGACTGTGTTCTAACTGCAGGGAAATTTAACAAATAAATCCCAGGTTTTGTCATTACTTGCTCTATGAGCCTAAGAGAACAACCTCTAGAGATGAAAACAATATAAATGGTTTAATTGATTGTTCAGATTTATTACATTCTGCTCAGTCATTAAGTTATTGCATAGATGAGTTCCTTTACTTGATTGAAAAGAAAACTAGTAACCTTTATTTAATTATCAAGAGAGGTTAAACTTAATGAAAAGTTGTTTTGAAATTTTTAGATATAGCATCCTTTGTATGAACAGAGCCAGAGAGAGTATGATCATCACATAGTAACGTCAGTAGGAAGATGAGGACACAGAAGGAAATATAGAAGGGAAATAGGTGGGAAGAAAGCAGAGTATTCCATTATTTCTTCCCATTTCTCTCCTGCTGCATTCCTCATTCCATCCCTCTGCAGTCACACAAATGATGGGGAAAAACACTATCCCTCACCCTGTATGCATACACAGATACAACCCTGGGTAAATTCACAAATGATGCCATTGACCCAGCAAAGCCTGGGATGTGTACACCAATGAGTGTTATTTGTGCAGTGTGTTACACGTTAGTCATGGAAGTGCCTGTGGAGAGACCAGTTCTCATGCAGGACAGTGACAGAGACCAAAGGCTTCTTGCAAACCCCACTGAATCTGTGGAGACCCGAAACACCCACACATGATTACCTGGGGAGCCTGCCAGAGAGTCCCCTCTGCTGAAGGCGAAGGTACGAGACACAGAGACGGGCACTAAAGAGTCAGGGGCCCAGGATTTCAGAGTAGCGAAGGGGAAGATAAACATAAAAGGAGAGAGACAAAGAGCAAAGTGGGTGAGAGTCTGTTCCTGAATCTTCACAATATCACATTTCTCTGCAAAAAGGAATCTTGCCTCTGAATACGTGGGAATTCGCACCCTCTTACAAAGTCACTCTCCAGAAAGACAAGAAAATAAAACAGACTTTGCTGAAGGTCTTCTGAAAAGATGTGCAATAAACTTGGAATCAGAGCTGCTAATAACAAGCACAAGCAGTGCTCCAGTGGGGAGTGTTTAGGCAGCATTCTCTGGGCACCTGTTTTGAGCCAGCAAACATGCCAGGAGCCCAGAGCTGCATCCCTACCAGGCTCTCCCAGCTGCCACGCATCCTGCTCAACGGCAGGAGGGCACCTGCACAGGCATTCAGGGGCCCTCCTTGAGGGAGCTGGATCTTGCCTCGGACCCCTAGGAGCTCCCTCTGTGGTCACAGTGCTGGTGAGGAACTGTGCCTTGCTAGAGGATCAGGTCAAAGGAAGGACAATATTTCTAGCAGTTTTCATGTGAATCAAATTGATAACCTGGATCACAATCACTTTGTAGCAACTATAAGTTCCCCAAGGCACTTCTTTTTCTTCCACTTTTCCTTCCCTTTCTCCACAGAGTCTGAAATGGTGCTGGCTATCATCTGGGGTCTGGGCAGGGTGGAGTGTGTAGCAATAGTCCAGTCCTTTCCCCATCTTGATCCTGAGGACATGTGGTGTTTTGGCATGGGAATCTGTCTTCATTTCTCTTAGCTGAGCATTCCCAGAGTCCCTTGCAAGGAGCTAAATGAAGCCAGTCTGCAGGTGATGGACACTGAAATAGGCAGCTTCTGCAGTCTTATTTGCTGCACTAAATGAAAATTCCCTACACACGCAGGAGAGCAGAAGTGGGGAGCTATATAACTACCTGATAATTATTTACTCTGACATGAGGTATTAGTGAATATTTGAAGAGGCCTCTAATATTGTGAGACACATTGGAGAAACCCTATATTCTCAAGAAGGATCAAAGTTTTTCTTAAATTAAATGTATACACAGCCAAGCAGATAGGACACTTGTTCTCTCCATGTCTGCACACCTCTGTGTGCACCTGTCCCAGCTACCCTGAGCTCGGGCAGGGTTTCTCCAGAGTGTCAGGCTCATCATGGTCCTTCTGGGTTCCCCAGTAATCAGAATTAAGATAAAGAAGACAGCGTGGATTGTGTTCCCTTCGCCCCACACAGGAAAACCAGAGACTTCCTTGTAGCCTCAAGTTCAACTTTGCAGCATAAGTCACAGGGCCAGTGTTACGGCAAACTCATCATCTCACTTCTCACGCTCAAAGGCTGATTAAGGCTGGGTGTGATGGCTCATGCCTGTAATCCCAGCACTCTGGGAGGCTGAGGAGGGAGGACTGCTTGAGCTCAGGAGTCTGAGACCAGCCTGAGCAAGAGTGAGACTCCATCTGTACTAAAAATAGAAAAAATTAGCTGGGTGCAGTGGCATGCACCTGTAGTCCCAGCTACTCTGGAGGCTGAGTCAAGAGGATCACTGGAGTCCAGGAGTTTGAGGTTGCAGTGACCTAGGCTGACATCACTGCACTCTACCTGGGATGACAGAGCAAGACTCTGTCTTAAAAAAAAAAAAAAAAGAAAGAAAGGCTGATTAAGTTGCAGGCTGGCTTCAAGAACAGGAGGTGTTGGTTAGGGCAAGACCCTACAAGAGTTTATTGCCTCGTGGGTTAGGCTTAACTCTCCCTCTACCTATAGGCTGAGGTTCTTGGCCAATGAAAGATGCTGGGTGGCTAGACCCTGGGCTGAGCACCCACCTAGAATAACCGTGGGGTGTGGCCTGCCTTTGCAGTTATTTCATACTTCATGAAGCATGGAGGCTTTGGGGGAGGATGAAAACTGTTTCTTTACCCCTACTAGCTAATAATATTTCTTTTCCTCCTGAAAATTTATAAAGATGCTCAGAAGCATGGGGAGGTAAAGAGAGTTTAATGCTTCCTTTTAGTTAACTGGTTCTAAAGGAGAGATCAGTGTTGCAAATTTAGTCCTGTCTCACTAAGAACTAGAGACAGGAAGGAAGGAAAGGAGGAAATCAGACAACATATTCCTTCCACTTAATTTTTTTTTTTTAAGAAAGAAAGTCATCTAAATTGGGTCGTCTAGGGAACCTTATATAGGTCTTTTTTTCTCAGAATTCCCACCTCTTTTGGTGTTTTAGAAGAGCCAGAACAGGGACAGCATTTCTAGGTAACATTAGAACCCCAGGAGTAGTCCCTAATGTGATGGACGGTGGAAATCTCCTTTAGAGAACTAAGGTTTACCCAATCCTGCTGCCTGTCGCTGGCCCACCCAGAGTTCTCTATTGGGTACTGATGCTTCCTTCATCAACCTTCCTTGAGATTTGTTGGCTTATATAAGTATAATATGATATAATATACATAATAATATACCAGGGCTTTAAAAAATTTTACAGATCTTCTTCAACTCAAGTTCTGCAGGTACTTAGACTTCATTTCAGCCATCTGCTGCGCTAGGATGTGAAATAACATTGTAAATTGTTCCACTCTTTCCACATAGAAATTGCATTCTGTTTTGAAACACGATGGATCTAAAACCTGTATTTCATTGCACCGTGTGAACTAGCCAGGACACCAGGATGCATCTAGTAAATTACCAACTTGCTGGTTGATTTGGACCAAGTCATTTCCTTAGTTTCACTCATGTTAAAACAGTCTCTACCCTGTCATGTTCTGGGGACTATGATATCAAGTTCTGGGACCCTCTGACAAATCCCATAGTAAAGCACTATGTAAAATCTTTTTTATAATGAAAGGTAACATCCCATTTGGTCTTAAAGTGGCTACTGTAAATGCTAAAAGCAAAATTCAGACCAGTGAATCAAAAAGAAATCTAGAGAAATAATTCTTTCTGGATCGCACTTATATCACAATAAATGCCATGCTCTTAAACACAAGTGCAATAACTCTACGCAGGAAACAGCGAGAGGGCACAGCACAGAAGGGGCAGAGCAAACCAGCCATCGGCCCTGTGCCAGCATCCCACCAACCGCATGCACGGCCAGCTGGCAGACATCTCTCCACCAGCTGAGCGCTAGTGAACAAGGAGAGAGAAGCAGATAAGCAACATATTGCACCAGCCTGGGACTTAGATCCCCAAATCTTGCTGTCACTTCTTACTGAGGACAGACACAATAGTAGCATATGCAAGTTTTCAAGTAAAGGCCAGTGGGTGAATTACCACTGCAGAGAAGGAAAGGCTGAACCTTCACGAAAGCACAGGAACCACCTGCCTGCATTCCCTGGCAGATGGCAACAAATGGTGCCTCCACGCACAAGCCCCTCCCCCCGCTCCATCCCCCAGCCCCCATCACTGTTCATCACTTGCATGTGAGCAGAGAAGCTGCAGAAAACATTCCAGACACACAGAACCTAAGCCCCCATGGTCTGTGGGTACCTGGCAGGAAGCAGTGTTCCTGGCAGAGCATTACAAAGAGGCTGCCAGCATTTGTCTTAGCCCCAGCCCAGGCTCAAAGTGCTTGGTCCAGGTCCCCAGAGTGGGCTGAGGCAAAACTATGATTGGGAGGACGAGGAAGGGATTTGAGAGATACATACGAAAGACAGAGGATCCAGCCAGGCTTCCAACCTTCCGCACGTCATTATCTAAGGACAGAAGGATGTAACGGGTTTCAGAGGCAATTCAGAAAACACAGCTTCTTATAGAAATCTTCCCTCTTCCATTCCACCCCCAGGATCAATTAACCCTGTAAAAACCAGGTGATCAAATGGCAGGGGAGGCAACAAGTGTAAAAAGCAACAAACAAACAAACTTGTCTTTTCATACTGAAATATACCACTCTCCATCCTTAACACTTTATAATGTCATTGCTTTTTCCAATTTAATTTGTTTCTCACTTATTTTTTTAAAGCACAAACTAACTCAATGAAAAGTGATACTTGTACCTATTTTGCAGAAGAAACTAAAGCCAAGGAAGTTAAATTGCTTGTCCAGGGTAACAGGAGTCAAAAGAGGAGTTAAGGCTTGAGCCTAGATGTTTTTTCCTACAACATCCTATTGATTCCCCAATAAGCAAATGAAAACTGGAATACCTGAGCACGCAGAGGTCATGATGGCTGGGACCCCATAGTAGGTGAAGGCTCCATTTTCAAAGCGAAGGCCTTCCTTACCGACCTCCACTTCCACTTTACCCTGGAGAAAGGAGGAAGTGTACTAAGTGTGTATGAGCACTTCCAGTTATGTTACTGACTACGACCCTAAGCACTTCTGCTTGGATAACAAGTAGACTCATGTTCTTATCACAGGCTATTAATTCTGTCCAGGTTTATGTCTCAGAAACAGCACTTCCAACTTTGGTAGCTCTTTGCAGTAAACTCATTGCTTCGTTGTTCATAAAGCAGCATCTAGTCATGAATAACCAAGTTCTCTTTGCTACTACAATGGCCTTCCCTGATGCAAGTCCAAGTACCAGCTCACCCAGGGCCTGGTAAACCTTCCCACCGGGTGAGTCTGAGGTTAGACCATTTCTAAGTTGGGTTGAGTTAAAATCTAATTCTGTGTGAAGCTTGCTTAATTCATCACCAATAGCAATGACAGCTAATGGGTGGTGTACAGGGTGTGTCTATGGACCTGATACTGTGTTATGTGTACTGCATGGGTTCTCATGTAATCGGCACCACAACCCCATGAGGTCCACACCATTCTCACCCCCAGTTTACAGAGAAATCAATTTTGAGGCTCTGAGAGGTTAAATAACTTGGTCTAGGTTATTTAGGAAATGGCAATGTTGGAATTTTAAAGCTAGATTTTTCCTATTTCTGGGCCTTGCTACTATATTTTATTCTCTCCATATCTTACTTGAAAACTATCAAATTTGTATTAAGCACAAGACAGTAGATTGTATGTGTTCATTATGCTATATAAACAATGTAACAGGAAACTTCTCAATTTCCAACAGTGAAGAATGTGACTCGGTTTCTGGAGAAGAGAGGTCATTTTATTGAGGCCCTTTGCAAGGATATATGTGAGGCAAATCGTAATGTAAAAGCAGAGAGGCTGGAGGTGGACTGTGACAAAGACCATTTCTAGGTTAATGTGAGCTTAATCAAGATTTTAAAACAATCACTGTATTTAGGGCCTGTAAGATTCTGTTGGGAAGAGACAGGGAAGCAGATGGATCTAACGGTGGAGCCAGGACAGGATACCAGCAGTGTTACAAGCTGGAACCATGCCTGACGCTTATTTTAGACAGGCCTCTCCAGGCACCCAGGGCAGAAGGTGATCGTACTTATGTGAGTACTGGGAAGAGGCTGCACTTCTTTCACTCAGTCATCTTTTCCCCTTCCTGGTCCTCTTAAGGGGCAGACGATTCCAGGGACTGCAAAGGCTGAAATGCAGCAGAGAGAATGAATGTGTCCCACGCGCCTCCAGAAAGCACAGCCAGGACCAGCGTAGAAGTCAGAGGTGGTGAGATTCCAGCTCGACAGAGGGTTTAAACAAGAATTGTCTAAAGTTTAGGAGGGATTGGGCAGTTTCATTCTGGGGCATGTTCAAGTAGAGACAAGCAAGTTATTAGGGATTCTGTAGGGCAGCAGTTTTGGAAGCTCACAAGCAGAACCCCTCTACTGGAGAGGGACTCACCCCACCCCAAACATAGCCGAGCGGTCTGACTAAACGCAATCAAAGATCCCACCAGTCTTCCATGTCTAGGCCCCTCCTGTGGGTTATGCACAAATACCCACCCCAACTATCCTTGTTCCCAAGGCAGCCAAGTTTTGGAATCTGGTGCTGAGGGAGGCATGGTGTCCTTCTTCACCTGGACGTGTCCTTGTCTCACTCCTACAAGTTCCCTGGCTTTCCTACTCACCTGCAGAAGCAGGACAAAGTAGTCCACAGGGCGGTTGCGCTGGTAGAGGTAGTGTTCTGGGGCCTTCTTGTTCTTCTCATCAAACTTCAGTTCCTGGATCACGTTGGGATGTTTCAGGAGCCGGAGCAGGATCTTCTCCGAAAGGTACAGAGACTTAAAGGGCTCCACTTCTAGGGGAGGGTGGGAGGCAGGGAGGAATCAACACCCCCCAGGTTCCACCTGTGCCAGCAGGGGCAGCTGGGGGGAGTCAGAGCAGGCACAACTAGCCCATAAAGCTCCTGGGCACCAGGGTGGCAGGGCTTCTGCGGTCCTTTGGGTGGGGGATCCTAAACCCAAGTGTGCATCTCAAAGCCTTCCTTGTGCCCTCTGGGGGGATGTGTCCCTGCACTGGCATCTCAGGAGAAATAGGTCACCATTTTGGAAATGTCAGTTTTGTTATGAATTTTCTCTTTGATTTTATTTAAAATTGGGCATGGATAACTAAGCCATCTGAACAAGAAAGGCTTAAAGGCTATAATCCAATGAAATACAGAGAATTTAATCTGGCTTATTTGTATGACATATATCTGCTGAATGAAATGAAATCCCAAGTTAATAGAGATAGGTAATTATTTAAATAAGTTGTTAATACTGGGAAGCATCATATTTACATATTAACAGATATTATTACATACATTAAATATTATATCAAACAGATACAGCTGCTTTGCTCTGGGAACTCCGACAGCCAGTAGTTAAAAGAAATCTGTATTCAGAACTAGATAACATGTTGAAAATTCTGCTTTAAAGAAGCTCCAACTTAAAATTTTCTACTTTTTAGCACCTGAAACAGTGCTAGCTCTCATTACATACTTAATAAATATATGACAGATTAATTAATTATTGATCTTAGTGATGGATATGACCACTCTAGGTCAGCACATTAACTAGGCGTGGAGGTCAGTGGGTTCAAAGATAAACCTTGCCTTCTTCACAAGAAGGAGTTTATCTTTGTATTCTCTCACCTTTCCTGCTTTCTGAAGACCCCAAGATTCACAATCCACTTCTGTATTTTAAGAATTCGTAGCTCACAGGCCCGTATGATCTCTGGAGGGCACTGGGCCCCACGGTCTTGTTGCTGGGTAGGACAAGGCCTTTCCTTCCCTGACAAATACTCTGGGGTACCCGAACTCTAACAGGTCAGGGGATGGCCTCAGGCTGCAGTCAAGAAGCATGTGGACGAAGGGAAAAGTACAGCAGTGGTTTCTTTAGCTCTTCTCTCCGTAGAAGAAGAGAGTTGGATTGTACTCACTTCCTCCCCTGGAAGATCAGGCGTGATCTTCACAACGTGACAGTAGGTGGCATCTGTTACTCTATCTAAGGCAACCTCCTTCCTAGAAGAGTGGTTCTCAGTCCCCGCTGAGCATTGGAATTAGGTTGAAAGGTATGAACGATCATTGCTACCTGGGTCCCACTCTAGAGATTCTGCTTCAGCTACTCTGGGCTGGAGACCTAGGTGGGAGAGTCCTACCTGTAGCCATGAAGCGGTGCGTGGCCAGCAGAAGCTGTGGTGAGATCTTCACCCGCATTTCCGTGTCGGAAAGCTTAAACAAGGAGAAGTCATGCCGCTTCCTTTCCCGGTGCGGGACCCTCTGCTTTTTCCGATTGTCAGCTGCAGGGTCACAGGGGACAGATTGTAGCTCTCTTAGAATCACTGTTGGTCTTTGGAGGTTTTCCCAGAGCCACAGCGACAGATAAGTCCTTTGGGAGCCTACACATTTCTGCAATGTCAACTCTAGGTGACATTAGAACACCTCTTCCCCATGGAGTGGAAGGATGTTGGTGAGGGACAGGCAGTGGGGGATCGCCATCACCATCTCTGTGTTGTTGACACTTAGCTGGGGTATGGAGGAAAAGGGGGAAAGATGGCTCGGGACACCCAAATCCAAGATTGTGGGGCTGGCTCCCCTACTTACTGGCTGTACGACCTCTTAAGGATCAGAGTTTTTGTGTGTTTTAGTCTATACAAGGAGGTTAAGAATATTTAATAATAGCTCTTCTACTCATCTTGTGCAGTTATTACGAAACTCTAACCAGAAACCACCTGTGAAAGTGGTTTTATAAAGTCATGCAAACTCGAGGGACTGGCATTCTTAGCATCAAGAATGTTGGTGGGGCCCTGGGATTTCTGCGTCTGTCCCCCTCCTTTCCCCAGAACTGGGCTCACCTGGTCTCCTCCTGCTGCTTTAAACCAGGCTCTGGGTGGTTCCTGAGGCGGGCCACCCAAGGGAGGAGGGTGGTCGCCACCTCTTACCACTCACAATTCTCCTGCTTCAGCCCCAGCCCCTCCAATGGGAGAGAATCAGGGGAAATACAGGGAAGAGGAGAGGAGAAGAATTAGGAATGGACCTATAATCTATAAAAGTGGGTTCTCTGGGTGGGGGCCTCAGGCAGGAAGGGCCTGGAACCCCCCAAGAGCCTATATATTGGACATGTGATTATTGGTTGAGAAAATTAGCTTTTTCCAATTTAACTTTTATACATATGTGTGTGTGTGTGTGTGTGTGTGTGTGTGTGTGTATATATATGATTTTTTCTTTTTTGGTGGGGGGAACGTTTTCTTTGGTCATTTCCCTTTTGTTATCTCTGAGTTTTGAGTAAAATTTTGAAACTGCTAGCCTATCTCATCTGCATTGAGGGGAATAGGAAAGGGATTTAAGTTTTCTCCAAACTTGGCCTCGAGAAAAACAGGGTGGAGGGGACTTCTAGTGCAGGCAGGAATGATAGGGAATGAACCCCTGGGGCAGGGAAATCGGGCCCCAGGATCTGGCTCCCCGGTGAGCTCCCTCTCCTTTCGGAGCTCTTGTCTGCCAGATCCTTTGGGTTTCCTTCCAGAAGAGGAAGAATGCCCTTCCACCCACGCAGCTCTTTTGTGGCCTGCCTCTGACTCAGCCTCCGCAGTCACCTGGCCCCTGCTTAGACGCTCCTTTTGCTTGGGTTGCAACAGTGGGGAGATCCAGACCCAGGTGAACGGATCATGTAAGAAGTCAGGGTCATGCAAGAAGAAACACAGTACTCCTGGCTCCCTGGCCTTTTCGCAGCTCTTAGAGAATCCTGCCGGCAGCTCATTAAAAGGGTGGAAAAATCCTCCTGTAGAAGGAGGATCACTCAGCAAGAGAGTAGTAAATACTCAGCTCTAGGACGGGACTCAGCTCTTTTGCTGTCACTGGTGAGCAACCTTCTGATCTGCGTGATATGTTTGCCTAAATACCCCCTCTCTGTCCCCATCAGAATGACACTTAACATTTCATCATTGGGGAATCATTCCTCTGATCTCCCCTTCATTCCTTTGATTTTAACAGTAGGTGTTTGGAGCAAGAAGGTTGTACAAACAAGTGCTCGGGAAGGAGCTCACTCATTTAGACTACTATTGGCCACGAACCCCTTAGTGTGAATGTCTTCACCAGCTGTCTACTGAGACACCTGAGAATTCTAAAGCAAGAGTGGTGGACAGAGACAGGGGAGGGAGACGGTGTTTCTGAGCTCAATCACTCAGGCCCGCAGCACAGCAATACCAGGTTCCTGGAATGGGGGTGCTGTGACACTCCTGCTAGTTTTTGTCATGGCCTGGCCCACCTTTTAGGCTTGGTCTCTTCTTAGTCCAAAGGGAGGACACTCACTCTGCGCCACTCACTGCCTTCCAGTATCGAAGGTCTTTCTACCCGGCCATTGTCCAGGAGCCAGTTTCTGAAAGGCTGCTTCTAGAAAACTCAGGTCAGAGGCCTAAAATGTGTTATCTGAGGGGAGGAAAAGGGATGGCTGCCCCACGAGATGAAGTTCTGAGGAGGAAACACTTCCTGGCCTAGGGGCTCCCATGGACTTAGATAACATTCCATCCCAGAGACAAAGCACGCCTTTGTAATGTGTGCAAGCAAAGCTTTGATAAGACTCAGTAACCCAAAGTCATTATCTGCATAAAAGAGCCCATGTTGTTCCTGAGGGGGTTTGGGGAGGAGGGTGAGAAGACCAGAGAGAGGGGGCAGGAACAGGAGCAGGGACCCTGGTGGCAGGTCTTGGGGGAGTGGGAAAATGAGAAACCCAGGGTGGTGTGGCTGAGAGGCACAAGAAGGCAAAGCATGTCTAAGAAGAGTTATTTAAGCTTCTGGCTTAGGCTGGGGTTGAGCAATCTCATGACAGTCCCCACTGCTCACTAATGTTCTGGGGTCAGTGGACTGTGAGTAGAACCCCAGGGGCTGCTGGGGTCTGCATCTAGGTGGAGAAAGAGACAGAACAGGAATAACACAGGGGACAGAACCAAGGGCAGACAGGCCTCTGGGCACCATCTGGGTACACTTCGTTTCTTTAAGTCCCTTTTAGGCCAGGAGGTCTCCTTTTCAGTCTTGGCTCAGTTTCTGTGATAAACACTTAGCTAGCATGTTCCCAGTGACTCAGGTGATTCTACCCAGGGTACCTTGCCACGTCAGTACCTGGCAGAGGTGGCTGACACACATCAGTGCCAAGGGCTTGCCCTGACACCCTTTCTATATGTCAAAATAAGCTATACCCGAGAGTCTTGGAGGCAAATAAGATGACCTTGGAGAATGGCCAATGCCAGGCACTTACTGTAGAGATCAGTCTCGTCCAGGATCTCCGACTTGATGATCTCCTCTATGATGTCCTCCAGCGTGACGATGCCCATCACCTCATAGAAAGGGTCCCCTTCGCCCTCATTATTCACCCGCTGGACAATGGCCAGGTGAGATTTTCCTGGAGAACAAATGAAATCACTTTAAGTATCTGGGACATTTTCTGAGATCTTTCTTGAGATCTTTCCTCAGAAAATGATGTCTGACCAATCTGAGGACTGAACTCATATCAAGACCTCCTTAAAATATGAAGTTTGTATGCAAGCTCTTACAAATGCACACCTTATACTTTAGATCTCTGTTTCTTTCTAGGGAAGTTACTAATATACCCAAAGCCAGTTAAATTTTTTTTCTTTGAACTTTCACATATTAGCAAGTATATATTAGCTGAAGGAGGCTGAATAATCTAATTGAAAGAACAAGAATTCAGAGTCAAAAGAATTATGTTAGAAGTCATTCTCCTCCCCTAAACACTGCTTCCCCTTAACTATCCCAGTTACTATCCCTGGGCAAATCATTTAATATCTACTGAGTTGCAATCTCTCATCTAGAATTAGGGAATAATCCCAGTGCAGTGATTTTAAAACATGGCCCCCAAATTCTTTGCTATGCCTCCCATGGAGAGGTGTGGTCTACATCCCTTTCCTTGAGTCTGGGCAGGCTTGTGACTGCTTCAACCAAAAGAGAATGGGAAGTGTCTGCTATGGGACTTCTGAGGCTAGGCCATAAAAGGCAGACAGCTTCTGCTGCAAGAACACTGTAAGAAGTCTGACCACTACCCCGAGGTCACCATGGTGGAGAGGCCATCTGTAGGTGCTTAAGTGACAGTCCCAGCCGAGCCCAGCCTTCCAGCCATCCCACCAAAGTGCCAGACAGATTAGCAAAGAAACTGTCTTGGAAGTGGATCTGCCAGTGTCAGCTGATCCAGCCCGGTCCTCCCCGCCCCTGAGCCTTTCAAGGTGTCTCCAATTGCAGCCCCAGACACTGTGAAGCAGACGTAAGCCATTGCCACCGTGCTTTTTCAGAATTCCCAACTCACAGAATCTGTGAGCATAATAAAACACTTTTTGTTTTATGCCTCTAAGTTTTGGGGTGGTTTGTTAGCAGCAATGGTAACTAGAGCAACCAGTACTTGTAAGGTGATTGCAGAGCTCAAAAGACCTAGTGGATATGTGAAAAGGCTTTGTGAACTATAATGTGTCACAGGCAGATACTTCATTTTTATTGCCCAACAACTGATTAATAACAGTTCACATTTATTGAGCTCTTACTATGTGCCAGCCACCATTCAGAACCCTTTACGTGTATCAGTTTATTTAATCCTCATGAAAACCACTGAGGTGAATACTAGTATCCACATTTTACAGGTGGAAGAACTGAGGTACCGAGTAGTTAAGCAACATGCTTAAAGTGACACAGCCTGTAAGATGCAGAGCTGGACCGCAAACCCAGGTAACGAGGTTCAGTCCTAATCTAGGGACTGGAGTCTTGTCTAATAGTCCTGCTTCATGTCAGTTTGTTTTCTTCTGCTGTATAGATGCACTTCCTGGTCCTTTTTCTAAAATGAAAATCTGGGTGGTTCACTTTCTTGGCTAAGAGACATTTAAGAGGCCGGGCGCGGTGGCTCGCGCCTGTAATCCTAGCACTCTGGGAGGCCGAGGCAGGCGGATTGTTTGAGCTCAGGAGTTCGAGACCAGCCTAAGCAAGAGCAAGACCCCGTCTCTACTACAAAAAATAGAAAGAAATGATCTGAACAACTAAAAAAAATATATAGAAAAAATTAGCCGGGCACGGCGGTGCATGCCTGTAGTCCCAGCTACTCGGCAGGCTGAGGCAGTAGGATCGCTTGAGCCCAGGAGTTTGAGGTTGCTGTGAGCTAGGCTGACGCTACGGCACTCACTCTAGCCAGGGCAACAGAGTAAGACTCTGTCTCAAAAAAAAAAAAAAAAAAAAAAGAGAGACATTTAAGGAAAAAATCTGGGGTACTGACTCAGATGTTATTTTTAACAAAAAAAAAGAAGAAAGTTCATGCTTTATCAGTGTTACCCTTTATAAGTTCTAGCTTGGTCATTGCCAAAAATATCAGACAAGAGGAGCAGTCAGGTTGCCAAAGTCCTAATTAACCCTTGAAATTTAAACACATGAATTTCTGTATCAAATATCTCAAATCGCAAGATTGGGATTTTTTTGAACTGAAATGAAATTGGAAAGATGCCATCTGTATCACCCAAGAATGGTCTGTAATTTTCCCCCACCTTCAACCTATTCCTAAACTGATCTGATCATGCCAGAGCCCTCCTCGAAAACCCTCCATGTCTCCCTAATGCTTACAGAATCAAGTCCAGTCTCACTGGTTTGGCATTATCAAGACTGCACAATGTGGCTCTTCCCGATCTTTCTAACTGTAGGCTCTGCTCCATCCTCATCAGTCTACACTCCATGAGTGCCAGGTTACAGTCACTTCCTCAATTCCCTCCATGTACACTTTCTGAATCTTTGCTCTCAGTATTTCCTTCCCCCATCCCATCTCTGCTGGCCCTTTGAGTTCCAGCTCAGGTGCCAGCTCTTCAAGAAAGTTCTCCCAGACCTGCCCCATTCTAAACCAACCTTTCCTTGCCTTGTGCTCCTAAATCTTTGATAACTCCATTAGAGCATTTATCAGTTTGCTGCTTTTTATAACTAGCGATGTATGTGTCCTACACTAGACAGTGTTTCTTCCTCAGATCATGAGCTCTTTTAGGACAAAGTATCATAAATTTAAACAGGGTTCCCTCTCATATATCAGACAGCCAATCAGTGCTGTTTGAACTGAAGACTGAATAAAAACCCATAGTTTGTACAATAGATGATATCAAAACCAGATACTAAAATGCTTGTTTGTTTTTTTTTTTATAAAATACTATGTGTTTAAATTAAAATTTAAACTCTACATCAGTGGTTCTAAAATTACCCTTCTTTGAAACAACTGCCTCCCACCCAACTGGACTGGAGTACTTTGAAGCTTAAATTAGGTTATGTTAATTGTTAAAATGTGTTCAATTTAAAGTTTTTCATTTCCAACACATTTTTCTTAACTTATGGCACCTGTTCTCACTTTTCTGCTAACATGTGCTAGCAGATGACAAAACGAATGACTAGTATAATGGAAAAACTTGGAAAAGTGATTTCTTAAAATTGTTTTCTATAATTGGTTATTTTTATAACATGCAGCCTAGAATATGTATAATACAGCTATACTTCCTCCCACTAAAATAATTAGTTCAGATGATGGAATTAAATAAATTAACATTAATATTGTAAAATATCAAAAACTTTAAAAGCCACCATCGCTCTGTACTATAAAAGTTCAATTTGAGGACACACTATGTTATCAATAGGGAATAGAAATTTAAAGTCCTAATTATGCAATATTCAAGACAATGTACTTATGTAATCTATTTAGAAACATTTTCCAATTTATTAAGCCTCTAAGATGGCCTCCAAAACCTGTAGAGATCTTCTACAAACAAATGAAGGCAGCCATCCTTTCTAAGGTACAGACTGGAACAGGGATCATCATGTAACCCTGTTCTAAGCAACATTCAAAGGGATGAGAGAACCAGCTGTTCCCATGACACACATAGCTGAGTTTCTTCCTTTCTCAAAAAGGCTGGACTTTTAAGAGCCCTATACCTGCACCCATCCTCTTCCTGGGTCCCAGAGGTATTGGGGGTGGCCCTAAATGAAGCTAATCTTTAGACATGGAAAAGTTAGTCACTCCTCCCTGCCACAGACCTTTGTAATACCAAAAATAGTAGCCACTATTATTATCGAAGCTACCATTTGCTATACGTACTCTAGGGGCCAGGCACAGTGTCAGGCACTGTACACACATTATTTCACCCTGTTCTTGTTTTCTATTTATTTGTGACCCCCTCACTATGAGATAAGTTCCTTGAGGGCAACAGCTCTGTCCTACTTACCTCTGTTTCCCCAGAATCTAGAATAATCACCTGGCACATCATCATCATTAAGGAAATATAAATTAAAATCTTACAATCCATAAAAAGATAACTTTTTATGTAAGAGTGAAAACTATAAAACTCTTAGAAGAACATAGAAATAAATCTTTGTGACTATCTCAAAAGGCAACGGTTTCTTAGGACACCAACAGCACAATCAAAGAAAAAATGGATAAATTGGACTTTACCAAAATTAGAAACATTTACGCGTCAAAGGACGTCATTGAGAAAGAAAAAAGACAACTCCCGGAATAGAAGACATTTGCGAATCATCAGATAAAGGGCTCGTGTCCAGAATATGTAAAGAAATATTGCAACTCATAAAAATACAACTCAATTAAAAAGTGAGCAAAGGATTCGAATAGATATTTCTCCAAGGAAGATACACAATTAGTCAATAAACACATTAAAAGATGCTTAATATCACCATCATTAGGGAAATTCGAATCAAGATGCCAATAAGATACCACTTTATACCCACTAGGATGGCTATAATAAAAGACAGATAATAACAAATGTTGGTAAGGATGTGGAAAAATTGAAATCCTCAGACATTGCTGATGGAATTGTAAAATGATTCACCTACTTGGGAAAACAGTATGGCAGTTTCTCAAAATGCTAAATATAAAATGATCATATGACCCAGCAATTTAACTCCTAGAGAAATGAAAACGTATGCCCATACAAAAATTCGTACACAAATGTTCAGAGCAGCAATATTCCTAATAGGCAAAAAGTGGAAACATTCCAAATGTTTCCAAACAAATAAACAAAATGTGGTGTATCAATACAATAGAATATTATCCTGCCATAAAAAGGAGTGAAGTATGTGCTACAACATGGATGATCCTTGAAAGCATTAGTGAAAGAAGCCAGACACAAAAGGCCACATTGTATGATTCCACTTATGTGAGATTTCCAGAATAGACTAACCTACAGAGGAAGAAAGTAGATTCATGGTTGCCAGCAGCTGGGGAAAGGAGGATGTGGGGACTGACTGCTAGTGGGCCAGGGTTCCTTTACGGGTGATGAAATGTTCTGGAATCAGATGGTAGGGATGCTTGCACATCTCTGTATATATTAAAACCCATTAATTTGTGCACTTTAAAAGGCTGAATTTTATGGTATGTGAATTTTGTCTCAAGGAAGCTGTTATTTTTCAAAAAAGCCAATTTAAAAAAAAACATGCCTGAATGAGCAGGAAATTAGTGGGGCTGAAAGTTACAAGCTACACACAGGTAGTAAAAGTAGAGACTGCTTCATAAAAGGAGAATAGCTTGAAATGAAAGGGCAACACTGATTTGGATATGGGTAGTAAAGCTGGTACAACGTTAACGTAGAGCACTCATCGTCAGTTTGTGCTCTAGGATATAGAAACCAAAAGTGGACACAGGCGAGGCCACTAGAGCAGAAATGGGGGAGAAGGCACCACCTTATTTTCTGTGCAGGTAGAAATGGTGAACAGGGCTGAAGGTTTGATCACAGATGGGAAGTGGAGAATTTGAGAACACAGAGTTGTGGGCCTCGGACATAGTAGGTTCACATCTTTTATCAGAGACCTCATCAACTTTGAGGGATGACTTGTGAATATTTAAAACTCCTAAACTGGGTCAAACTGAGGCAGTGGAGCTCAAATTTCCCAAGCGTTTCCACCTTTCTCTGGGCAAATGCTGGTTTCTGACATGCATTATTTCCCCTCCCATGCATGAGTGTTGTGGTTACTTCCTAATGGCACACTTGGGGGAGTGACTTAGATTTCATCTATTCTCCTCTTCTGCCCTCCTATGAGATTCTGTGAAGAGGATCTCTGGCCTTTCCCGTTGAGCCATCCCTCTACAGACTAGCAGAAATTCTCAAATGCCTTTTAACAACTGTTAGTACAACAGTCTCAGTTTCCCTCCAACTTTCTAGAAAAGTGGGATCCCTGTGAAATAATTTAGGCTAATAATGATGATGATCATTACCATTTCTACTGAACTTCATAGTTTGTCAGGACTTTATACAGGGTAAAGAAGAGCGTTGGAGTTTGTGAGATGTTCTTGAGAACTTCCTGTAACCCTCATTGTGTGAATCAGAAATGACTGGACAAGCGCCCAGCTTTCTCCAGAATCTATTGAGAGACATGTGTCTTATTCATATTCTTAAACAAGTTAACCTCTTTTTCAACTTCCATTAAAGGGTTCTATCTCACTTGGTGACTATTTTCCTTGGTAGGGGGGACGACCGTATTACCTTAGGATCATCACTGCAAACGAGATCACACATGGAGAACAGCAAAGCCATGCTGAGCTCCAGATGTTGAAGAGTAGACTAAGCTAAGTGATTTGCCCTGCATACTCTCAGTGTGAGGCAAGTCCAAAACAATCAGGGCCCTGGGAAAAAAAATCACCCTTCTAGTTGCTAAAAATACCAAAAATAAAGTGATAAACTTTAAGCCTGCTAAGCCCAAGAGCATAGTAAGATACAGCAGAGGCAAAAGATACTTCTTTAGATAGAAAACTCTTGAGTGTTACTACTTTATGAGGCAATTTTACATGTCTCTTGAGCATTCCACTGTGGCACTGAACATCAATAGATGGGAAATCTCTGAGCTGAGTTGAAAGGTAAAGAAACAGTTGGTTTTATGGGAATGCACTTTCAAAAAATGAAGGCTACATTTGTCTCTGAGTTGTAAGGAGAATATTTTACTCTGGGCTCACTGGTGTCTTACTTCTGAACTGGCAACTACAGATGTCTGGCCTCCAGCTTGAATTTCTGCCATGTTCTTAGTGATCAGTCTCACCAGAAGCCCAGCACTGTCCTGAAGGCTTGGCTTGCTGACAGTTGCCTTTCCTGATTTCTAGCAGCTGTGGGCTCCTTAAGCCTTGGTTTGCTTCCCTCAAGCCTTGACTATTTCCTCCTAGCCTCTGATTTACAACCTTTATCTCCAATCTTGCCCACCCCCTGATGAGACACAAAGTAGAGAATATGCACCTATGGCTTGAGCCTTGTTTGGACTACAGTGTTAGGATAGTTTTGAGTGGAACTGGAGAAGTAATCCTCAACAAAGCATCAAGGGTTGCAGTCATGCCTCTCCAGGTTTAAGCGATATTTATAGTGACCCATCTTTCCTCTATCAAACAGGGCCACTTGGTAAGACTTTCCATTCCCAATGCTTTGGAATGCATTTCACCTCGCTCAATGGTTCTCAATGCAGACTGGACGTTAGAATTACCTGAAAAGTTTTAAATACATTCTACAAACTGGATCTCACATCCAGAGATTCTGATTGCTTTGGTTTGGGACAGGGCCATGGCATAAATAGCTTAAAATGTTCCTTAGGTAATTCTAATAATGTCTAGCCAAAGTTGAGAAGTATTACCTTAGTTAATAGCAATGGTTCTCAAAGTGTGGTCAGTCCCTGGACACCAGAATCAATATCATTCGAGAATTAGTTAGAAATGCAAATTCACAGGCCCCACCCCAGACCTAGTGAATCAGAATCTCTGAAAGTACAGCCCAGTCATCTGTGGTCTTGATGCAGATTGAAGTTTGAAAATGAAAACCACTGGTTTATGGGTAGGCTTTATGTCACTCTGAGTATGAGGAAGGGAAACAGGTACTGAGATGTCTAGTAAATTCTGGTCCCTTCAGTGCACCTGGTTTAAGGGTCACGAGATGCTAAGTACTCATGAAAAGATAGAAATGAACCTCCTGGAACAAAGCGTGGTTGTAGTGGTAGGTTGATTAATGCTTTCTCTCATATGGTGTGGGTGGTTATGGCATTTTGTTGACATGGGGAAAAAAGTCGTTGACTGTTCAATGCTGGGTTTGGGAAGGGGACTCTTGAAGCTTTTGTACCAAGCATCTCTGAGACAGGCTTGAAATATTGCATTAACTATTAGGCTCTTGGCATGTCTGAAGTCAATAAAATTTCCCATTACTTAAAGTTAAACTAGTCCTTTCTGTTGCCCCAAGAATCCAAAGGGCAGTGCTAGTACTGGTTACTGCTAGTGCTCTGCCTAAGGCTCTGTCACATTATCACACCACCACCTGGTATCGACATACCCAAAGTATAAGTCAGATTTCTTAGCAGGGTGATGAGGTTTTCAGATGTTGCTTTTAAGGCAGTGGTTCTCAGTGGGGATGATTTATCCCCTGTCCTCCGCGCCCCCGGGGACATTTGGCAATGTCTGGAGACAATTTTGGTTGTCACGACTTGGGGCAGGGGATGCTACTACTGGCATTTAGTGGCTACAGGCCAGGGATGAGGCTAAACATGCTATAATGCACAGGACAGCCCCCCCACAACAAAGAATTATCTAGCCCCAAACATCAATACTGTTGAGGTTGAAAGCTCTGCTTTAAAAAGACAGAAAATTAGACAGTGGCAGCAACATTACAACTATATTTTGGTATTTGAAGAAGCTCAAATATCCTCCAAAGGTCTTTAATAAATACAGCCTCATCTGCTTGATATGGTTTAGGCACATGCAGACAGAAAAGCTCTAAAGGACCCTGTCAGCATACCGCCTATGCTTGGGGGAAAAAAAGCAAATAATTGATTTGCTTTCCTCTCTTTCAAAAATAGTTGCAGCACTTTGGTAAGGTAACTGTTCCCAAGATAGAATATATTATTAATAATAGAAGCCAGGAGGAAAGCATATTGCTTGGAAACAGAGAACTAAGGAAAGCAGAAATCATTTTATGGTCTTATGGTTTCTGCCTCACTCATGACCTTAACCTTGTAAAATACAGTGGCTTTTGCTACGTTCTTCATCTCCCTGGTGTCCCTGCAGAATCTTTTTTCATTTGGTAGGCAATATTGAGTGTCTCCTTTTTCTTGCCACGGTCTTGGTGCCTCACTATCACTGGAACTGTTCCTCAGAGCAGCGGCATGAACGTTACCTGCGCACTGTTCAAAATGCAAGTTCTGGAGCCCCACCCCCCTTCCCTATAGAATCAGGATTGGAGGGGGTGAAGTGGGGCCCAGACAGTTGTTTTAACGAGCTCTTCAGGTGATTCTTATGCATACTAAAGTTTGAGAAGCCCTGTTCTTGACACTGGCTACGCAAAGTGTGGTCTTTGAATCAGAAGCACTGGCATCACTTGGGAGCTTGTGAGAGATGCAGAAGTTCAGGCCCCTATCTTAGCTCTCTGAATCGGAATCTGCATTTCATCAAGATCTCCAGGTGATTCTTATGCACATTTGAGTACAAGCACTGGTCAATACTACCTTGGTTTTCTTCCCACTCTTATGTCTGATATTTCTGTTTCCACTTTCGATTCCTTTATTTTATCCTCACCTACAGATAAATATATCTTAAAGACTCTAGCTCAGTGTTTCTCAACCCTGGCTGTATGTTGGAATTATCCGAGAAGCTTTCAAACCTATTACTGCCTATGTCCCACCCACAGGAATTCCAATCTAATTGATCTGGGATGTGGTCAGGACACTGGGATGTTTAAAACTTCTTTAGGTGATTCTAATGGGCAACTGTAGTTATAATAAGAATCTCCACTCTGGTCTCTGATCCTCTGCTCTTCTCGCTCAGTTAAAGATTCCGAAAGAATACATCACTTTAAATGTCACCATCACTTTTATTGGGAACTAGATTTATATCTTAACATCAGTGTCTATTTTGAACTCTCATCCTGTTTTAGACATTTTGCCTGAGCTGTCTTCCTGTCTTGTCAAAATCACTTATCCAAATAGAAATTCCTGGTCTTCAAGACCCACCATCCCTGCTCTTCCACACTCTTCACTATAATAAATGGCACCGTGAGTCTTCTAGTTACCCAGAGGCAAACCCAAGAGTCATCTTTTACCTTTTCCTTTACTTCTACTAAGAAAAAATCCCCACATTATTCCAATTCTTCCTTTATTCTTCAACAAGTATTTATTGAATGCCTACCACATGCCTAGCACTCTTCTAGGCACTCAAAATGCAGCAATGAACACAGTGCACAAAATCATTTTCCTCCTGCAGATTACACTCTTGTAAGTGGAGGTGAGAGACATTAAGCCAGATAAATACATTAAATATACTAAGGAGAAGAATGAGGAGGGAGTATATGGGAGTAAGTGAGCAGGTGTGACAATTTTAGGCAGGGGTTACTAGGGACGAACTCCCTGAGAAGGTGATGTTTGAATAAGGCTCCAGAGGCAGTGAGGTAGGGGAGGTTCATTGGTATCTGGGGGATATCTCTGCAGTAGAACAAGATGCTAGGGCCCCGAGTTGAGAGTGTGACTGATGTGCTTGTGGAATGGTGAGGAGGCCAGTGTGGTGGTTGCAGATTGTGGGAGAGGAAATTAGTGGGAACCAAGGTCAGGGAGGTGAGGAGTTGGGGAGGTGAGGATGTGATAGAGCCTGGAAGGCCTTTGTAAGGACTTCGGGTCTTACACTAAGTGACATAAAGGAACCATTGTAGAATTTTGTGTTTGTGTGGGTTTTTTTTTTTTTTGCAAAAAAGTGACATGATTTGACTTATGTTTTAAAAGGAACTCTCTAGCTGTCGTGTTAAGAATAGACACAAAGCGGGCAGAGGTGAAAGCAGGGAGACCTGATAGGAAACTCTGGCAATAATCCAAATGAGAGATGACTGGTGGCTTGGGCTGGATTGCAGTAGTGCAGGTGGAGAGATGCTGTCAGATTCTCTAGATATGTTTAAAAGCGGAGCCCACAGGAGGACTGGATGAGGGTTGGAATATAAAAGAAGTTTTGGTCTGAACAACTAGAAGAGTGGAACTGCAGTTTACAGAGTTTGGGAATGTTGTGTACGGAGTAGGTATGGCAAAAAGAGCAGGAGCTCCAGTTTTGGACAAGTTTAAGTTTGAGATGCCTTTTCGACCTCCAAGTAGAGATGTCAAGTGGCAGTTAGAAATAAAAGTCTGGAGTTCAGTTTGATGATACCTTTGGGAGAATGAATGAGATCAACAAGGGAGTGAGAGTAGACAGAGAAGAGATCCGTTTCTAAGCCCTGAGGCACTCCAACATTTAGAGGTCACAGAAATGCAACATTGCTGCAACAAATATTTGAGCATCTGAAAAGGGTAGGCACTGTTCCAGGTGCTGAGGACGCATCAGCAGATATGATGTAGGCAGAACCAGTAAACGGGATTGGGAAGGCATGGCCAGAAGGTAATGAATTCTCAGATTTTTGTCCCCCTTCCAATTCCAAGTGTTCTTAATTTCCATGCCCTCATCCCATCTTGGACACCTGCACTAATATCCTAACCAATCCTCCTCTTGCTCTTTTTCCTAGCTCTAATCCATTCTATACACTAAAACCAGGTTAACTGTCCCCCAAACTCTGCATTTCTGAGATGTGAGGTTACTCCCCATCTCAATAACATGTACCGGTTACCAAGGGGGATAGTTTCTGAACTCTTGTTCCTGGCACTAAAGGCCCCCATGGATTTTTGGTATATACTTTGCTTTCTTTCCCACTACTATCAAAGTGCATTGTGCTTATTCCCCATTCATAAAATAACTAGTCCAAGGATACTTAGCTAATAAATGGTCGAGACAAAATTTGAACTCAGGAAACTGAATAGGGCCCACCCTGGCTAGGGTTTGTGGAAAGCTTCAAGACCCAACTAGACAAGATGGGATACTTTAACCCCAGCCCTCTCAAACACAGTTGCTTTCGGAGGCTTCCTAGAGGGACAGTTTGACTCTCTCCAGGTTCAGACTAAACATAACCAGGAGTCCCTGCTTAAAAATCACCATGGTTTCTGCTATTTCTTAGGATATTTTAAACAAACAAAAATAATTTTAAAAATCACCATGGCAACCAAGACCAATTGGCTAAGCTTTGGCAGATGGTGTCATTCTCAGGCCACAAACTAACCTTAGATACGAGGAAGACACACTGAAAGGCAAACAGGACTGCCCTTAGTCATCTAGCAGATTGGTTAGTTCTGGGCTGTGGTCAAACTAGGCTAGTCTCTGGAAGAAAAGAGATATGTGGACTCTCAGGGGCTCTATTCGAAGCAAGTTAGACACCTGAAATGACTTTAAAACCCACCCTTTTGAAAGTTCTCATTGCAGGTGAAGGCAGCCTACAGTGACTCCAATGTTCTCCACACTTTTTTTCCCCCCCAAATCTAAACCAAGCTGACTCCCAAGAGCATGGGTCAACATTCACTCCATTTTCCAGTTTTGCCATAGTGGTGACTGCAATACCTACTGTACACTAGGTACACACATTACTTCTAGTCTTCGTAATATCTCTGCAAAATGGGGACTGTTATTACTAATATGGAGATGAGGAAACCAAGAGTTGGAAAAATAAGTGACTTGTCAAAGGCCAATTGTTAGCATGTGATGGAGCCAGGAACAAGCCCAGGTCTGTCTGCCTCCCAACCCTATCCCCCTTCCAACACAAGGCAGATGCCACATTTCAGGCCAGATCTCAGGTTTACTGTCTCTGATGTATTAAGAGCAATGGGAACACGTTTTGTCAATGCCCAGAGGCTGCAGGAATAGAGGCTGCAGAGCTAATGCCCAGCACCACACCAGTGCATTAGCAAGGGAGGGGAAGGGCATTGAACGGGGAAGGGGAAAGGAGTTGCAATCCCACCTCCCCACTACACTTCTGTCTTCTGGTCCAATCCTTCCTATGTTTAGCCTGATATTTTATTCTAGGAGACTGCTTGGAGCTTTGAGGGGTTTTGTTTATATGGCTGTGATGTTTGTTTATATGGTCTTTTTTTTAATTGCCTGAGATGTCTGAGGAAGGGCAGAGTGATGGGGAAGGAAACCTCAGTCTAACTGACGACAGGATAAAAGAAATATAAGGAACCTACCACATCTCAATTTTGGTCTCCTGGGCCCTATTGAAAGTAAACAGCTCTCAATTTTGTTTTCTTATTATATACAATGAGTTTTACATGGGCTGAATCAGAGAAAGGACTGGTTATATAAGATGACAACTATATACAATTCAATTGCCTAGATCAGGGAGGTAAGAAGCAAAAGGTGGAGTGTCTAAAGTGCTATAGGGGAATAATCTTTACCCTTCATCGTAGACTTACAAAGTAGTATCATTATTTCCCTTTTAAGAAGAAGAAAGATAAGTCTTAGAGTGGTAGAGTGACCTGCCCCAGTCACAGCTAGTAATCAAAGGAGCTGGGATCCAGGTCCAGGCCTCTGGGACCCTGTGTGTCCTAGTCTCCCTGGTCTGAGACAGCAAGTCACAGATGTGGGTTGTAGTTCCACCTCTGTCACTAACACTGAGCAAGACACTTCAGTCTTTGGAACCTACGTGCCTCATATACAAAACAGGGACAAAAAGTGCTGACCTCATATTCACGGTGAGCACAAAATGAGTTGCTGAATGGGAAATTTTGTTTATATGGCTGTGATATTTGTTTATGTGGTCATATTTTTTATTTTCCAATAAATAAATGTAAAGGCTTTGCAACTGTAAGGGATTATCATTGCTATTTTTATTATTTGTCCTTTCTGGGCCTGTTTTCTCAACCTTGAAATTAAAGGATGGGACCACGTGATTGCCAAGGTTCTTATTCTGGCTCTAAAATTCTATACTTTAAGTCTAAACAGCCCTGGGCTACAAAAACAGCTTGGTTTTACAGGACGCTTCTTTGTGATAATATATAGCAGAATTTTAACAGTGCCAACAGTTAAAGCCTCTTATGTTTACAAAGGGCTGTGAGCTCCTAATGTTTATATCTTAATATGGAAGAACTCCTTTGGAATGAGGTGAGAAAAAGTTACCTTTTCGCATGCTAAGGAGTTTTTTTATCTATACAATCAAATAAAATCATTCTCTGCCTAATCAGGAAGAGAAACACAAAAATGATATCCTACCAATCCTGCAGCAACCACCTTGATTTGGAAAAACAAAACTGCGCCTTTCTCATTTTTTTTTAAAGGGCTGCATTTTGTGGTAATTGTTCTGCTCTACTTTATAGGAAATCATCAAAACCTTTATCACAAAAGAATTTCTTGAGCCACTAAAAGGCAATTATAAAAAAATCAACCATGTCATCCAGAGCACCATGGTAACAGACATCACCAAGGGCATGAAAAAATAGCTGTTAGTCACTAGAATCGAAGCTGGTTGGCAGTATGGCTTGCTAAGCAACACTGCAAAAATAGCAGAGTAACAACCCATTATCTTGAGGTTTGATTCTGTAGGGCTTTGACTCTGGTCCCAGAAGGAACTGTCCCAGGTCCCTATCCCAACTCCATATCCTAGCCTCTCAGTCAAAGCCTAATTAATTAATCATTTATGCAGGAAGTATTTATTGAAGCTTATTGTGTTTCAGGCATGCAATTCTCAACATGGGTATTTACTTGGTTTCTCAGTTAAATAGAAGCTGTGAGTGAGAAGAACACAGGAATAGCGGTTTTGTGAAGCGAACTGTGGAGCGGGGATTTGCGGAAGGCAGACTCGAAGAGGACTAACAGCTGTCAGCCAGAAGACAGAGGCAAAATTTAAAAGTAGACAGAGAACGGCTTTATAATACAGCATAAAATAACTACATTCTCATGACCATGATTCTGCGTCATCAAGAAAAGATTAAGTTAATTTAGGATCCTTTGTTAAGGAAAAGAGGAATGGGTATAAAACATTTTAGAAATATCATCGAAAACGGTTAAAACATAGTTTTGGCATTTGAAGGGAACAAAAATTATGTCTGACAAATCTCTCGTCTGCCTAGTTCCCCATTTTGCTGGAAGAAAAGCATCATTATGATAATGGCTTTACCAGCACTTTAAATGCAGCGTTGGCTCCTCCTCCGCCTTTATGTTTCCAGTTTAAACTCCTGCCTCAGCTGGAATGCTCTTTCCCTTCATAATTGCTTATCAGAGTTCCTCTCCTTCTTTCAAGGCCAAACTGAAATTCTACTTTCTCAGAGTTTTCCCAGATCATTCAGGGACTTATTTCTCCCTTCCCTTTTCATCCACAGATGCTTTGGGCTGCCTCTGCCTGCACCCCAGGCTGCCTTGTACTGTCATTTCCATCAGGGCCCTTCCTCCCTTCATGTTCCTGGCCACGTCTACCTGCCAGAGCCCTGGTACTCAGTGCACGTTACTGAACTGAATCGCCCCGACACTCAACAGTCACTGCGGGCAGAGAGAAGGTTGGCTGGTGGAGGTGGTGCTTTCCCCAGTGGATGTTACACAGCCCACGGGGCCCAAGTGGCACCCGCTCTGGTCTGCCATCCTCAGGGCCTTTGCATGTCTGCTCCCTTCTCCTGGAGCTCTTCCTCCTCCTCTGATGAACTTCTCACCACCTTTAAGGATTCAGCTCAAATACCACTTGGGGAGGGGGGAGTCTATCTTTACCCATAAGACCACGTCAGGGCCCCCTATTATATGCTCTCATAGCTCCCTATACTTTTTCTTCAACTCACTTATCACAGTTTATAATTATTTCTTAGTTAATGTCTCTCTTCCCACTCAACTGCAAGCCCCAGGAGGCCAGGAATGGTGTCTGTCTTATCCATGCTGCATCCCCAGGGCCAAGCACAGGCCTGACATGGAATAATGCCCTTCAATATATGGAGGAAGGGAGAAAAGGAAGGAGAGAAGAAGAATTGGGAAGAATCTCTATTTGGAAAGGAACATACAGCAGAAAATAAAAAGAGAACTGAGAGTTGTTATTGAAGGTCCAGGGATCCCCAAATGTGGGCCTAGAGGTAAACCAGTTTAGAAGAATACTAGGAAAACCCACAGACCCTCTTTTGAGACACCCGAAAGCTTTACGGGAGCCAGAAACATAACCAAATATATCTGGTGGTTAAAAACGGAACAGATGAACTATGACATTCTTCAAATAAAAGAGACATTATGAAAGATAATAAAAAGAAATGGTATTTAACTGCAGCCTGTGAGATTTAGATTAGATAAAAAGACAGTCTGACTATGAAGGCTGGTATGGCCTGGAAAAGATAACTAAATCCAAAAAAGTAAGGGCAAATTAGGTTCTCCCTCAGGTTTTTTAGTGCCCTTTCCAGCTCGGATTCTATCGTTACCTGGCATTTCTTTTGCTAGGCTGAAAAAAAAAAAAAAGAAAAAAAAAGAAAATGAATATTGTGTAACATTGTAACAATCATAATGAAAATGTTTAAAGAAAAAAAATAAACCCACAATTTTACCATCTTACATAATTAATTATCTCACTTTTCCTTGTTTCCTTTTACTCATTCTCCCCGTACATGGAGAACTATGCTTTGCTTACTATGTGCTCTATTATTTAGAAGGTAAACATCTCATTCTAATTTTTGCTAATTATTCCTTAAAACATTTTAAAGAACATTACATCTAATTATACCAGTGAAATGTAACTTTGAATGAAAACAACTTTTTCTTTTAAGGAAGACAAAGAATATAGCACCAATGTTTTGGCAGGTTTTTATAGAATTAATCAATGGAACGCTTATTCTTCCTGGTAAAATATCTCATCCTGTTAATCATTGTCTTAGTAGTGAGGGAGGGAGACTGGAGGGACAGTGGTGCCATTAATTAGGACAGAGACCCACAAAGAGGAAGAGGAGAGATTTGCTGTGGTCAGTGGAATAATACTAATTATTCTGTACTTAGGGTTAACCTTACTCAAACATACAAATACAGAATTAGCTATTTAACACCATTTATCCAAGAAATGTTTACACATCCCCTAGCCATTTTGGCCACTGTGCTTGTCCTGAGAATACAAAGTAAATAAGATTCACTCTCTGCCCTCAAAGGAACTCACAGTCCAGTGGGGAGAAATACTGTTTCCTTTTGGAATGCTAGCACACTAGCTGGAAAGACCATTTTCCTTTGCCCTACTCCTAAAAACCTGTAACTGATAAGAAGTATAGAGATAAAATCTCATACGGACAAAGAGCTTTGGAGTTACATGACCTGGGCCCTGAATTTGGGCCTTGCAATACACTATTAATAGTTGAATGATGATCTTAGACCAAATAACCCCTCCGGGTCTTAGGGCTGTAACTACAGAGTTGTTCTAAAGATTGGATAAGAAAAGGTATGTAGAAATGTTCTGTAAAGTGCAATATACATATTAGCAATTATTGTAATTGTAAAAGCTACAAATCTAACCTGCAAAAACCAGAGGTGAATCAGCCAGACGTGAATCAAAGGTGAAAAGGCCACCTTTGAATTCTGTTGGTGGCAAGAATTCCAGGATGAAGGAAAAAACAAGACTGGTGTAACAGAGAAAAAAGAACATGGTTTCGGGTCCTACAGACCTAGTTCAAATCACAATACAGTCAGTTATTAGCTATGGAAAGTTCAGCAAGTGATGTTATCTATCTGAGCTTTAGTTTCTTCATCTGTAAAATGGAGTTAATAATACCTACCCAGGAGGGTTGTTTTGAATATGTAAAGGGTTTGGCGTGATGCCTGGCAGAGTTGTTGCTCTATTAATGGTAACTATGTTCTTATTATTAATATTATCATTTTCCTCTTCTGCCTCCTAAGGGATTTGTTTAGGTGGTTAAGTCACTTGAGGATACAAGGAAGTGAGGGAAATGGAAGAGCTAGTAAAGACTTGCTTAAAAAGTTATTTTTAAAGGTAAAGAAAAGCAGCTCAACTCAGCTTTCCTCTCCTAACCTATAGCAAAAAATATCTCTTATAGAAACTGATCATTATGAGAGCTGGAGCCTGAGAATAGCCACCTTGTTAATTATTCCTTGTATTCTAAGTAGATCTACCAATCACTGTTAATAAGGGTTCTCTAAAAGAAAAGCTTCTCGAACTTTAACGTACACATGAGCCACCTGGGGCTTGTTAAAATGCAGATTTTCATTTAGTGGATTTAGGGGGAGGCATTTCTAATAAGCTCCCAGGTGAAACTCATGCTGCTGGTTCATGGTCCACACTTTGAGGAAGCAGCAAGGCTCTGAAATATCTTCCTTGGCATGGTGTTCACTGTAATGGCCTGCTTCTCCTTAGTGATCTACCTAACTGCAAACCAACTATTAATAGAACACTAAGCAAGCTTTTTTTCAGATCAGATTTAGAAATTTTGCACAGCGACTGGTTTCAGATCAGTATCAACTTTTTTGAACTATGTACAAGGCACTGTGCAAGGTGCTAGGGATAAAAAAGGTTAATGACACAATTTCTACTTCTAAAGCCTACTCTTATTCTAACACTGTATGCCCTCTAGACTGTTAACCTCCTGAGGACAGTCTTGCCTCCCCTGTTGCCTAAGGCTGTATAGATAATAAATATTAAATGAATGAATGAATGGGTTCACAGAAGTTTCATTAAAAATGTCTTCTGGCAACACAGGACAATGAGACACTATTTTTTTGGATAGGATTTCACTCTGTTGCCCAGGCCGGAGTGCAGTGTGGCATGATCACAGCTCACTGCAGCCTCAAACTCCTGGGCTCAAGTGATCCTCACACCTCAGCCTCCTGAGTAGCTGGGACTACAGGCACACACTACCACACCTGGTGAACTTTTTAAATTTTTTGTAGATGAGGTCTCACTATGTTGCCCAGGCTGATCTCGCTGGCCTCAAGCGATCCTCCCACCTCACCCTCCCAAAGTGCTGGGATTAGATGCATGAGCTCACTGTGCCCAGTGGAGACACTATGTTAACTGCTCTCTATCTTAACTATCACCTGTAAGAGGTGAATGAGTTAAAATGAGGCTATTAGAGTGGGCCTTAATTCAATCTGACTGATGTCCCTGTAAGAAGAGAAAATTTGGACACACAAGGAGGCCAGGGATGTGCATACACAGAGGAAATACCATGTCTATAAGCCAAGGAGAGGGGCTTCAGAAGAAACCAAACCTGCCAGACACCTTGATCTTGGATTACTAGTCTCCAGAACTGTGACAAAATAAAATTTTGCTGTTTCAGCCACTTGGCAGTATTTTGCTATGCCAGCCCTTGCAAACTAACACAGATTTTTCACACCTTTTATGTCCAGATCCAAGACTCTACTTCTGTAGGATACACAAAGTATAAGCATAATTCTAAAAGGGGGGTGGGATGAATGAACCTCAAAGTGAAGTGAGACCTATTAATGCAAGGATTAAGGGGCGATAGAAGAGAGTAAAACAGCAGCCCAGATTGGGCTAAAATAGCTGCCAGATACACATTTCTCTCCCCTTCTCATAATACCAACGCAAAATCTGGAGCTGTTCTCTCCCCAGATCTGAGACTGAAAGTAGCTTTTTTAAACGCTTTCCCCCTTTTCTCAGGCCACATTTTAATATTTAACATGATTTCAAAATATTGTGGCAGGAGGAAGATCCCAGATTTCCCTCTGTATTCAACATCCTAAAGACTGCTTGTGATGATAGCTAATGAGACTGAATTTTTGACAAATAAGAAAACGTCTACAAAATGCACAAATTAGAGTCCTGCTAGCCACAGGGAAACTACATTTGAAGCCTAATTCTAAAGTAAGGGAATTGGTTTTTTTAATGTTTTTTGTTTTTAATAACATGCCAACTGATAGATACAGATGGGTGCCTCTTTTAAAATAATCATTCTGGAAGGTCCTATCCTTATTCTATCATGTCATTATTATCTAATTATGTTGAGTTCCTTTTAGGGTTTGTGAGATAGTCTTTTGAGTGCTCTCAATGTTGACTCTTGAAAATAGATTTGATTTTCAACAAGAATCTGGTGAATTAGGGGAGCAGTTAAACTGTGCAATGCCAAGAGGATTGACTCTAAAGTATCTAGTTTGGCTTTTCTTGAGTGAATTTGTACTCAACCCCAGAAGGCAGTTTCCAAAAACAAACCCCAGACATGAAGTTAAACATGTTATAGGCATGACATCACATTTGAGGGTGGGAGGGAGGATGGTGACTGCACTGAAGGGAACCCCACTCATTTGGATATGCAAGTTTTCTAGGGTCTTCTCTCCCCAGAATATTTCCTCAGGTCCAGATCTACCCCATTTCATAGGACAAGTTCCCAGGAGTACAAGGACTCCACTGCCTTAGTCAACTTTTAATTCCCAACTAGGGTACTTAATGAATATTGAATGAATAGCTGATGGGAAGTTAAATACGGGGTTAGAATGTCTAATAGGCTCACTTCATGTAAATTGAAGGGCAGAACTTGGAGGCTCTGGAGACATAAATTTCTGCTCCATGTGAGGAACATTTTGTCAGCAGCTGGAGCTGTCCAGCAGTGGAGTTAGTTTGCTCTGGAAAATAGTGAGCTTCTAGCGCTGGGAGTTTAAAGCAAAGGTTGCTTGTTATGAGAATCTGTAGAGATGCCCTCTATAATGGGTGAGGAGCTATGCACTGACCTCTAAGGGCTATCCCACAGTCCAGCCTACACAATAGCTGGCATTTGGTAGGTCCTGGAAAACATTCAGGGAATGCAATGAGTGAGCAGTATGGTGCATCTTGTGAGCCAAGCAAAAGGGAAGAGCCCTGGGGCTCAGTCAGCTGCGAGGAAAGTGGAGAGAAGTGAGGTGAAAATATCCAGGAAGCCAAGAGGTAGAGTCTTACTTGAAGTTTTGGTACCATAGGACAGAAATTGCTTTGGGTACCGAAAGCCTCACATGGTTATGAAAGGATGATACCTTTGAAGGGGATAAGAGTTGGGGGAGGAGACAGACCACTGCTCACCCTTCTTAAACTCTTCCAGCACCGTGTCCAGCCGGGTATCATTGAAGACGCAGTGCAGGGGCCGGTTGTAGAAGCGGGTGACGGTGAGGAGCGGGGTGCAGTCGTCGGGGTCCACGAAAGCCAAGTCCTTGACAAACAAAATGTCCACAATGTTGTGCCGCTGGTCGCCCTCGTACACTGGGATGCGAGTGTAGCCACTGCGCAGGATCTCAGAGACTGTGGCGAAGTCGAGCACCGCGTCCGAGCGCAGCATGAAGCAGTCTCCGAGGGGGGTCAGCACCTCCTCCACCACCTTGGTGCGCAGCTCCAGGGCGCCCTGTATAATGTTGAGCTCTTCCTTCACGAGGTCGCTGTAGGGGTCTGCGGCCCGCAGCGTCTCCAGCAGCTTCTCCCTCGTGTAGAAGGTGCTGATCTCCTGGCGCAGCGCCCAATCCAGCAGGCGGCCCAGCGGGTAGCACACGGGGAAGGCGGCCACCATCAGAAGTCGGGTCAGGCACACGCTGTGCGAGGCGATGGCCAGCCCGTGCCGCGAACACACAGAGTAGGGGCAGATTTCAGCGCCCAGGAACACGGCGCCGGTGCACACGAGCGCCGGCAGCCATGGGAAGTGAATTCCCACCTCGCTGTAGTCTTCCTCAGTGCCTCCGACGCCCGGCGGCAGCGAGGCATACAGCCAGCCCGCCAGGGCCGCGTTGGCTCCGGCTTGGCCCAGGAGCAGGGTGCAGAGCAGATGGGTCCCCCTGCCGCGCACGGCCTGCACGCGGCGCGCCTGCTCCTGCTCGGCTGCCGAGCCGCTGTTCCGCAGCACCCGTAACTCCACCGGGTCCAGCGAGAGCAGGCTCAGGCGCAGGCCGCTGAACAGGGCGGACAGGGCGAGCAGGAGGAGCGCCCCGAGCGCCCGCAGCCAAGCGGGGGCCAGCAAGTCCCCGCCTGGGCCGTAGAGCCGCGGGCGGACGCGCAGCAGGAAGCCGCCGGCGGCGCCGTGGTGGTGCCAAGCGCGCCCATCCCAGGCGCACAGCGAGAAGAGCTTCCCGCCTCCGCCCGCGCCGCCCCGCTCCGCTTCGCCCTTGCGCAGCTCCCGCACCCGCACCTGGACCAGGGCTGAGCCCGCCACGCCCCCGGGGCGCAGAGGCCCCAGGACCTCCACGTCCGATGCCCAGTCGCTTTGCTCACGGCAGCGCTGAGGTCCCGGGGGCCGCGTGGGTACCTCACTGGGCTCCACGCCGCTGCCCCCCGGGGGCTCCTCAATGAACACGAGCCGCGGAGCCGAGTCGCCGGTGCCGTTCTCCCCCGGGGAGAGGGTGGGTGCGGGCACCCGCGCGGCCGGCGCCTCAGGTCCGGGCTGGAAATAGACGCGCAGGAGAAAGCTGGTGCCTTCGGCCGCACGCAGGGTGCCCCCTTCCAGGGACACGCGGCCTCCAGCGGTGTCCTCGGGCCGCAGGCCTAGCAGCCAAGCGGCGGCAGCCGGGGGCCGAGGAGAAAGAGAAAAGAAGAGCAGGAGCATAGCGCCCTGGCTGCAGCAGTCCCGGAGCCTGACACCCACCGCTGCTGCTGCTGCTGCCGCCGCCGCTGCCGCCGCCATCCTGCACCCGGCGCGGCTGCACGTGATACTGCAGAAAGCCGAGCAAGAGCTGGAGGGAGGAGGAGCCGGAGCCAGGAACCCGGCCCCAGGCAGGTCACCACGTGTATGCCCCCGGCGCGCGTGGGCTGGAGGCGGTGGGGATTCAGACCTTGCCTGGGCTGGGGGCCCCTGCTGGGGATTGGAGATGGCCACGCATCATGGCACAGTGTGTAGCCGGTACACAGTTCGGTATATCTGAGCTGCAGCCTGGGGAAGGCTTGGCTTGGAGATGGCCTCCTACTTCAGCAGTAAGGCGCCTTTCCGCGAACTCCTACCCGGCAGTAATTCCCTGCCGCCCCACTACTTCCCCAGTGCTTCCCCATTGGTCCGGAAAATTTCCCAGCTTTATGCTTCTACTCCTGCCACTTGCATTCCCCCTTCTGGCCAAAACATAGTCTGGAGGTAAGTCTTGAATCTGAAAACTTGTAGTGTTTGGTGTCAACTCCAGCTGACCTTTTCACATTATAAAAATTTCCAAATTATTTAAGTTCAATTTCTTAAGATCCGGATGTCCATCAATAAGAAACAGGTGAAATAAATCATCACATGACTATGCAATGGGATATTATGCGGCAAGAAAAAAGAATGAGATCGATCCATTGTATGTGTGAGATGGAAAAATCTAAGTAATTGTAGAAAAATAGCAAGGTGCAGAATAGCATGTATAATATTCTACCATTTATGTTAAAAGTACTTTTGTATAAATTTGTATATATACACACACATACATGTGCATTTTAAAACGCAGAAGATACACAGGAAACTTGTTTACCTCTGGGAAGCAGGATTAGAGTCTGGAAGTTTGGTTGAGACTTTTAAAAAATTTTAGATTAACAGGAAGTTTCAAAGATAATACAGACAGATCCCCATACCCTTCATTTAGTTTCCCCCAGTGATTACATCCTAACTATAGTACAATATGAAAAGCAGGAAATTGAGATTGGTACAATGTGTGTGCATAGTTTTATGTCATTTTATCACATGTGGATTTATGTAACCATCACTGCAATCAAAATACAGATCTATTCTATCACCACAAAGATCTGGGAGATTTTTTTTTTTTTTTACTGAATTCCATTTATTCGAATTTACCATGGGCCTATATTAACATTTTTATTTTATGCATCTATTTTTAAAAATTATATAGTAAAATTCACTTTTTGGTAGACTGTTCTATGAGTTTTGACAAATGCATATACTTGTAACCATCACAATTAAAAATAGTTCCATCATCCCCTCCCCATTCTCTTACTATCCTGCTGTAGCCAACCCCTCCCTCCATCCCATCCTCTGCAAATTACTGATCTGTTCTTCCCTATAGTTTTCTTTTCCTGAATGTCGTATAAATGGAATAATAAAGTAAGTAGCCTTTTTGGATCTTGCTTCCCTTACTAAGTTAGCATCATGTATTTAAGATTTATCTGTGGTTTGTGTTTATCAGTAGTTCAACCCTTTGGGTTCAGCCATCTGAGTAGCATTCCGTTATATGGATGTATCACAATTTGTTTATCCATTTATCAGTTAAAGAACATTTGAGTTATTTCCAGCTTTTATCAATATACTAAAGTAGCTATAAACAGTTATATGAAGATCTTTGTGAGAACGTAAGTTTTTATTTCTCTTGAGTAAAATATAAAAGTAATAATAATTTCACATATTACCTTTGGCACCTGTGACTAATGTAAAAAATCATTGCTACGTGTGAAATCTTATTTTCTATGGCATTTGTGAGACCCCAAAGACACTGGCCAACAAAGGCTTGCAAAGGATAAAGCCTAATAAAAATGATCCCAGCTAAAAGTTACCTTCTTTTCATAACAAACTCTTATGACCTGGAGTGGAAATAGCTTCTTCCTGGTTTGGGATTAGATAGGTCTTAGTAAGGTAGGCTGCTGGTCACATTGTTACCTGGGTTGCCTTTTGCATTCTGCAGAGTATGTGAAACAACCTGCCATTGCCTTAGAATATGCTAGACCTTGTCCATTGCAATAAGAAACAGAAGGGAGGTTTAATCTGAAGAGGGAACATTGAAGCATTTATTGGAAGTATAGGGGAAAGAGAGAATTGGGGTCAACCATATGATAGTTTTTCTTAAGTGTTGGCAAAAAAGTTCTCATTCTCTGTTTTCTTTTTTTTTTTTTTGAGACAGAGTCTCACTGTGTTGCCCGGGCTAGAGTGCTGTGGCGTCATCCTAGCTCACAGCAACCTCGAACTCCCGGGCTCAAGCGATCCTCCTGCCTCAGCCTCCCGAGTAGCTGGGACTACAGGCATGCGCCACCATGCCCGGCTAATTTTTTCTATATATTTTTAGTTGTCCGATTAATTTCTTTCTATTTTTAGTAGAGACAGGGTCTTGCTCTTGCTCAGGCTGGTTTCGAACTCCTGAGCTCAAACATTCCGCCCGCCTCGGCCTCCCAGAGTGCTAGGACTACAGGTGTGAGCCACCGCGCCCGGCCTCTCATTCTCTCTTGACGCTTCAACTTTTCTCCCTTCCCAACCTAAACCCCTCAGCACAAAGATACCTGTTATCCTAAGGATTCTCCTACCTCTTGTAGGCTACAGAACTTTATCATCGTTTCAATACCACCTAATGCCTTTATCAAGCTTTAGACTTACAAAGGAATTTCGCATTTATTATTTCATACACTCAAGAGCTCTGTGAACTAGATATAATTTTACCCATTTTATAAATCAGATTACATGACTAGCAGAACTTCTTTGTATTCTAGGTTGATGCTCCCTCTACCTGGTAGAACTGACCAAAATAAACCTTTCAAAAATATTAGAGCAGCAATTTAAAAACCTAAATTTCTTATTATAAAGTATTACATATTAAAAATAAATTTTAATGCTAAAAAACAAAATAAAAATAAACTGTGACCCCACCAACCAGAGATAAACACTGCTAATATTTTGGCATACTCCTTTTTTATTTTCTACATGGATAAATAATTGAGAAATACAAACACATATAGTGTGTGTTCTCCATATATTTATATATTTTATAATTGAATAGATATTGTATATAATTCTAGTCTTCTGTCACTTAACATGCCAAGAGCTTTTTCTCCAATATGATAAAAATTCTTTAATAAAAATAATTATTATATACTGTTACATGTTATATATATGTATTATATATTTTTTTTGAGAAAGAGAGCTATAAGAATGATCCTATTTCCAATTGCATCAGCTCTATTATTAACAAGTGCTAGGCTTGGGAAATCAATTCACTTTTCTGGGCCCATTTCCTCATTTGTGAAATGGAAGACAGTTTTAAGGTCCTTACCCTTTGATGAGTCAGTGAGTAGAGGCTAATGTACACTGGTTGAAGATAATCTAGAGAGACTGAGTACTTTTCCTTTTACTGGCAGGAGGTTCTGGAAAAGTACTGGGGTTTCCAGAGCTCTGCTGTAACTGAAAGGATTCCTGGGGACAGGTTCAGACAGTGTGATTGTCATAAGGAAAAGCTGCCAAAAATAGCTCCCCAGAATCTGAATGTTCACTGTCTTCCTAGCTTATAAGATGGGCACTTCCTCACTTTTCAGAGATGGAGGAAATATTAACAATGCTTGCCTCTAATATCATAACTATGCTATTTAAGAATGTACATGTTAAATGTTTTTATTTTATTTCTTGTTCATCTATTGCATAAATATATGTTGATCAACGGAGTGCCAGGCTCTGTGCTGGATGTTGGGCATATCTGACACTATCCTTGCCGTCGTGGAGCTTAGATTCTACTGAGGAAGACAGACATGAACCAGAAATTGCTTCCCTACCTAATTAATTAATTATTCCTATGAGGGAGATGTTCAAAATGCCAGGAAGGTGGTTATACTTAGGGACTCATCTAGAGAGGAGGGCCTGGGAATACTGTCTCTAAAAATGGAAATGTTATGAAAATGGAAGAATTTATACACTAGGAAGAGCATGAAAAATTCTATATTTTGTCTTCTATTCCTTTTTATGCTACTTTTAAAACTGTGACAATGTATTAGTAATATTGCTAGTAATATAATCTGTTAACACTTACTGAGTGTTTATTATGTGTCAAGTACATTATTCCTTTCAATCATCACAATAGATGAGCAAATTGAGGCTCTGATTGAGTGACTTTGTGAAAGTCACCTGATTAATGGGTAGTGGAGCCCAACTGGATGTACAGTCTGAGTCCAGAGCCTACAGTTTAAAAAGTTAGGAAAATAATAATACCAAGTAACCCTTACAGAAGGCTTATTATGTATTGGGCATAAGTTAACTCGTTTAATTCTCGTAAGAACCTTTGGAAGTAGGTATTATCATTTCCATTTTACATGAGGAAGCTGAGCTACAGAAAGATTAAGTACATTGGTGGCCAAGATTATACAACTGATGGCTGAGACACTGCTAGTACACCCCACTATTTTATATTACACTACATTAAAGCTATCTGTTGTACTTTTCTTCGTTTACATACATCATTTTACATAGTTGCACTTACAATGTTTCTACAATTGAGGTATTCTGTTTCTTTTTATCTGTCATTTTATAACATAAATATTTTCCCACATTAAAGCCGTAAACATGTTTTTCTTTTTTCCTTCCCTCCCCTGACCCTCAGTTGTTGGTGATGGTAATGGTGTTTATTTGTTGGTTTTACTACAGGCACAGAGGATTGTTAATCATCTTCATCAGTTGATAGTTGATGGTACAATATCATCGTGGACTGAAAGGCCTCCCCCATCCCATCCTATTCCCCATTCCCATCCCCTCTCCCTTCAGACTGCCACTCCAATATTGCTACGTCTTTAAATATGTATGTATTATGAAATACTTAGTATTGGTTTATGTGTATGTTTTTCTTTTATGGAGATATAATTCACATACCATAAAATTTACCCTTTTAAAATATACAATTCAGTGATTTTTAGTGTATTCACAAAGTTGTGCAACAATGTCTAATTCCAGAACATTTCATCACCCCTAAAAGAAACCCTGTACCCATTAACATTCACTTCCCATTCCCTGCCCTAAGCCTCTAGCAACCACTAATCTATAATCTACTATTGCGTGTGTGTTTTTAGTTTTCATAAAATGTGCTATAGAACTTGTCCTGTTTCTTACATTTTCACACAACACGATGTTTATAAGATCTGTTCATGTTGCCAGGTTTGGTGTTTCTAAAATGCTGCATGATATTTCATATTTCATAGCCTGAATATTATTTTTACCCATTCCCTCAGAGACGAACACTTAGATTACCATCAACTTCCCTCTACTACGAACAGAGCCACAGTGAAATCCTTGACCATGACTGCATTGGACCTGTGAGACAATTCCTGATATACCTGCTGTGGGACTATTGGGTCATAGTGCATGTACTCATTCAGAACTGCCAGATTTCTCTCCACCAGTACTGCCTAAGGTTTCCTGTTTTCCTATATCCTAGCCCACACTTGGTATAGTCATTTTCCAATTTGGCTAACATGGTGGGCGTAAAGTGCTATTTCATTGTTTAAATTTGAATATCTCTGATTCCTAGCAATTTTGTGGCTCTGTTCACATATTCGTTAAACTTTCAGGTGTGAAATTGGGGGCTAAAGTTTTGGGATGGCATTTAAGATACATCTGCTCTCTTTTATAGGACATTGCACATTCAACAGTGCTTCATATCTGAAAACATGAACCCATGCTTTACTCTGCTTGAATCTCTGGTCCCAACTCAGAAAGAAGCTTGGACATACAGCTTCCATCCCATGGTCTAGAGTTGGTGCCTCTAAACCTGCCAGTGGAGCAGGTGTAAGGTAGCCTGGACTTGTAAAAGCTCACAACAATTAATCATGTGCACAGCATTTTTGAGATACAGGTGTTTATATTATCAGTTAGCAAGAGAAGCTCCTGCCTAGGGTAGGGAGGTGTTTTTGTTTTTGTTTTCCCAAAAAGGTCAAGAGGTTGTTTACTGAGAGAATGATTAATCCCCAGCATCCAGGCAGTCATAAAGTCAATCCCACTTGGGCCACCAGCTAATCAGTTTATTCAACACCTGAAACAAGCAATACAGTGCAGGGTACTAGACTAGGTCACAGAGAGCTGGAAGCAGAGGTGATAACCTCTAGCCATACAGAAAAAAAGTAATGAAGATGTTTTCTTTACTGAGAGGAGATGAAAAAGTTGAAAGTTGTTCATATGTGATTGGCCTGGCTGTTTTCAGAATAATTGAGTTCTCGGGTGGGGGAGAAAAGTCAGTCTGATTGAGATAATCTTTAAGGTAGTTAAACATTTATTCTTTTCCTTTATAGAGCAATGATTATGATTCTCAAATTTTACTGTGCAAAAAATTTATGTAAATCACCTGGGGAGTTTTTTGTTTGTTTAGCTTCGTTTTTTTTGCAGATTCTAAAAGAATACACAGAAGCCAGGTGAAGTGACTGGTGCCTGTAATCCCAGCTACTTAGGGAGGTTGAGATGGGAGGATTGCTTGCGGTCAGGAATTCAATACCAGCCTGGGCAACATAGCAAGACTTCATCTCTAAAAAATTAAAATTAAAAAAAATAAATACACAGAAAACCGGTAACAGTGGTTGCCCCTCTGAAAAGAAACTGGTAGCTAGGGAACAGGGATAGGAGAGAGACTTTAGCCTTTTGACTTTCTAAATTTTATACAATTAACATACATTTCTCATTCAAAAATAATTAACATTTAATTTTTAAATGCACATTCTTACATTTCAAAATAGCTAAGAGAGAATAATTTGAATGTTTCTAGCACAGAGAAAAAATAATTTAAGGGGATGGATAGTCCAAGTACACTGATTTGATCTTTACAAATTATGTTAATGTATTAAATTTATCACATATACCCTGAAGCTATGTACACCTATTATGCATCAGTAAAATAAATAAAGAAATAAAATGTGCATTTCTATATCCATGTCCATTCTGTGTTTCTGGACTAGGACCCAAGAATCTGCATTTTAATAAGCAATCTCATGTGATTTCAGTACAGCTGATGTTGGCTCACTCTTTGAGAAACAATGGCATACAACTGTGGTTCTTAACCTTTTTTGGGTTTCCACACTCCCGTGAGATTCTAATCAAAGCTATGGGCATTTTCGTTAGAAAACTGCATATCTACTCAAGGAGATAACAATGTGAATACAATTGCAAGGGGTTCTGGGAACCCCAGGGTATCATGTTTGTAATCAGGGGTCCCAAATTGGTATTGAGATAGAAGTTTTATTCATGACAAGGAGTTTTGTGGGGTTTTTTGTTTGTTTGTTTGTTTTTTGAGAGAGAGTTTCAGGGAATTGAGAACAGTTTTAAGAGAGAAAGAATGTGTGTAAGAAAAAAGCAGAGGTGAATTCTCCTTTTGATGAAGGGGTTCTTTCTCCATTTCTAGAACGAGTACCTAGCTAGTAAGGGAGCAGAAGATGAGTCCCTCAGCAATTCCCTTCTAGCTACATCCTGTCCACAACCATGTTAATGAAATTTTCAGATGACCCTAAAAGACGACATGTTGGAAACACCAGGAAAGCCAAAGAAATTATATAAAACATTAACAATATGGCAAAGAGAATGACACTCAACTTGGAAAAACTCCAAGTAGAGGCATCTGGGGAAAAGTAATTGGAAAGAAAATTTTTCATGGGGAGGGCGACACCTGGAAAATAGTAATAACTGTAAGAGGCCCAAGGGTGACGCTAAATGGCAAATTACATACATGTCAGCTGTATAATATTGTGAGAAAAATATGACACTGGCCTCATGTCATAAAGCAGGGAGATAATGGCTCTTTCTGTTTGGCCCTAGTGAGATAGCACCTGGGATGCTGTTTTTAGTTTTGGACACTTCATTAACAGAAAATTGTTGATTAGCATTTGGGAATTTGGAGGTAAGAAACAAAAACAATTAAAAGCGTTTATTTGATGGGACTCAACCATTCAAAACCACTGGCACAAAGGGAAAAAGAAATAATGAAACTCTGTACTTAGAATGTGTTCCTGAGAAATCAATAAAATCAAAGGTCTCTTCATTTCAATTTCAGCATAGAACCACTGATTATTGGAGCTGGGAAAGACTTTGGAGATGAATTTTCATGACCTTTAAGTTCCTGAGTAGTGCTTAAGTTTTGTTAGCTGGGTAGGTTGCTCTTCCACAGAGATCTAGAAAGGGTCTTATTCAAACGTAGGCCTGATAATATTATTTACCTGCTTAAAACCCTTCAATGGCTTTCCATGGCATTTACAATAAATCGAGCCTCTTAACAGGGTACACACAGTCCTGCTGAATCTGGCCTTTGCTTAAACCTTGGCTTTAGCTGCTACCACTCTCACCTGAGCTCACCAAACTTCAGCCACATTGCCTCCCTACTGTTTATAGAACTCTCCAAACTCTTTCCAACCTGATGGTCTTTGCATTTGCTGTTTATTCCTCCAGCTCCTTGCATTGTTGTTTCCTTCTCATTTTTCTTCCTTCCATGACCATCTTATCTAAGGTTTCCATCCTCACTCCTTCATTCTGTTTATAACATTATCACAGTCTGTAATTATCTTTATTCACTTGCTTGTTTATTATTTTCCCCCTATTAGGATGTAAAGTCCAGGAGAGCAAGGACCTTTTCCATCTCACGCATTCCTATACTCCCAGTGCCTAACATGTAGTGATAGTAACATTGAGTTCTTCTTGCAATATTCCTGACTCTGTTTGGGGTTTTACATGTATCAACTCATTCAACTCTCACAGCAACCCTATGAGATTGGGGCATTATTATCTTCACTTTACAGATGGAGAAACTGAGAGGCAGCGAGGCTAAGTATAACCTGACCAAGGTTACACATCAAGTAAGTGGCTGAGCCAGGATTTGCATCTCAGCAGTATGACTTGCCCAGGGTCTGGAGAGCAGGCAATGGATTATCACTTGGACAGTTATGCACTATTATCTTTTCCCCTATGAGAAACTGTAGTGAATAAGAATTTGCCTCCATATTTGAGAATGTGTGATCTTGAGTCATTCCTTTCGGGGATAATGAGGAAAGGGAACGGTAACAAAAACAGGAGGTAAAACATGGCAGAACAAGATTTGAGCTTTTTGTGATACGGTCTTGGGAGAGGCATAGGAAGCTAGAAGGAAGTAAAACAAGGACTTGTTTTCTGGTCTATTAGGAGGCAGAGAATTGGGCTGGTGTAAGAGGAGCTGAGGGCATGTGCCTTGGCACAAACTTGTTTATCATGGGATAAAACAAGACCTATAATCCTATATTTTGGTGAGAGGATTAAGAAATACCTATTTAGCTAGGCAAAACAAACTGACTAAAGTGTGCTGAAGGCCTTCCTGTATCGCATATCCAAGTGACTTTGTCTCTGTGGAAACTGTGGATATGATATGGATATGAGAGTCAATGACAACCTTGTGTTATAGAATCAGAAAGACATATTTACATGGAGGAGCCAACAGGGACAGCATCTTAGTTTGCAGATTATCTGTAACTAAGAAAAGCAAATTTCCAAGCATCCAAAGGTTTTCAACAAACAAGGATGTAAATTGGAATTATTTGGACATAGTGCCATTATTCACATAGGTAAATGATAACATTAACTGCCTTCACTGTTTTTTCAGCAGGAATGAAAATATATATTTGAGGAGTTTCATTGGTTCACTCATGGTGGCCTTGGCTTCTTCAAGCCTATTTTCCCTGACTCCAGTCTTGCTTTGTTTCTCTCCTCTGTTCTTCACAATGCGTGAGAAATACTTATAAAACATACATCTGATTACATTAATCCCCTGCTTAAGGCCTTCCAGTGGCTCTCTATTATTCTTAGCATACAATACAAACCCCTTAACATGGCTAATCAAAGTTTTTCACCAGCTGCCTTCTCCAGCCTTTTGCTTCGTCATGTTGCTTCTCAATAGTAGTAAGTGGGATTTGAACCCAGCTAGACTACTTCCAGAGGCAACATTTCTTTTGTTTTTGTTTTTGTTTTTTCAGACATGGGCTAGAGGCCACTGGTGTCACCATAGCTCTCTGCAACGTCAAACTCTGGGGCTCAGGTGATCCTCCTGCCTCAGCCTTCCGAATAGCTGGGACTAGCTGGGACCACAGGTGTGTGCCATCACCCCCAGCTAACTTTAAATTTTTTTTTTTTTTTTTTTTTTTTTTTAGGAGACAAGGTCTTGCTATGTTGCCCAGGCTGGTCTGGAACTCCTGGCCTCAAGTGGTCTTCCCACCTCAGCCTCCCAAAGGTCTGGGATTACAGGCGTTAGCCACCGCCCCAGCCCAGAGCCAAATTCTTAACTACTTCCCTGCATTGCCCCCACATTCAGCCACATTGAATTTCTTTCAGTTTCTCTCCCACGAGCCATGCTTTCTCTTGTCTTCAGTCTTTGCTACGTGCTGTGGCCTCTGCCTCGAACTTTCTCTGTCCACTCTCCTTGGCTTAGAAAACCCCTCCCTATTTATCCTTTAGGTTTCAGCTTTTAAGTTTGTCCAAGAAGCTTTCCATGGTTCCCCAAGTCTGGGTCAGAAGCCCCTGCTCTATGTTCCAATAGATTCTTGTTCTTCTTCCGACATATAATTTATCCATTATATTATAACTACCAGTTTATTTATCTACCTCCTTGGCAAGAATTTGCATTCTATGATTTCAAGAAATATGATCATTTTATGTGTCTCTTTATCCCCAGCGTTTGCCAGAGGGTAAGCATTGGAAATATATTTTTTGTATAAACGAACAGAAAATTTAAAATTTAGTAATAGGGTAGTCTACTCTGGAGTTTTTAGAAACTTAACGCTGGTGGTTGGGAACGGAATACTGCAGTTATTTTTTCCTTTTGTATCTCTTGTGGGAGCGATTCCAAACACAACTGGGAGAGAACTCAATGGCAGTGGAAATGCTGAGGAGAAAGGGAGACAACGCTGTGGGACAGGTGGGATCCGGGGCTGTTTCGCTCCGAGGGTTTTCCCTTCCGCAGCCGTTCTTTGCTGGAGTTACTAGTATTTTGGCTGCGTGGGGCTGAGACTGAGAGGCGGGCGGCTGCGGCGGCCACACCGTCCCTAGGGGGCGTCCGCGAGCCCCGCACAGGGTGCTCCCCCTCAGCCAGGACTCCCGCGGAGCCTCCTCACAGCCCGGGATCATTCACCTTCTGGAGCTTCCGAAGGCTCATGGAAAGTTCGGGAACTCCCTCATAGGTCATTGACTGAGCAGCGACCCTCCAACACGTGTTCCGCTTCTGTCCTGCCTTTTCGTGACTGGAACACCCCAGAACTTCGGACCTGAGCAGACAGAGCCTGCGGAAGAACGGCGGTCTCCTGACGGGAGCCCCTGAGAGGAAAGGGCTCCGGGGCCGAAGAGCCGGCCTGAGCCCCCGCGGGCTGGCGTTGGGAGCAGCGACCCAGGGCGGGCGCGGGCCTATGCTCTCTGAGGGGCAGAGGGCGGAGGAGAAAAGAGAAAACCGATGACTGATGTCAGAAGGGAGAGTAAGCTCTACTTACAAACAAGAGGGAGCAGCCAGAGGGGATTATTTTCCACGACCAGCAATGGCGAAGCATCCTGGGGTCGGTTGGACAGAGGAGGCTGACGGTGGCGACGCCCGACGCTGGGCTGAGGGACCCGGGGCTGAGTGTCGGAGAGCAGCAGGTGACGGCTGAGAAGATAGGTGAGCAGCCCCCTCTTTGAGGACTCCCAGAGGAACTAATGGGGAGGTGGTATCCTCAGAAAATATGGACTCCCTGCTAATTAAGGGGGTGGGGACTGAGAGCACAAGGTTTGGGGTACGGCTGTGAAGATGTTGTAGATTTACACTCACGGTTAGGAAAGACGGCGGAAAATGCTGGTTGTGTTTGAACTCGCAGTTGCTGTAACCCAGTGACCCTATCTGTGGAACAGAGGAAGAGATTAGTGGGTAGGACTCAACTGAAGAATCTAGTTGTTATAAAATATTAATATAAAATCACCATAGAAATAACTACAGTACTGGCTATGAATCTGCAAGCTTTTTTGCTCAGCCTGAGCCCAGAGATCTGTTTCTTTTTCGCTTGTCCTCATTCCGTTCCTCCTACCTGTCCTTCTTCCCTTCTTCCTCTCCTCTCTTTGCACCCCTCCCCGGCTCCATCTCTTCTCTGTCATTCTCTTCTCCATCATTCCCTTAATCCTTCCATTAAGCCAGGAGTTCTTAACCCTAGAATTCTGATGGTCCATGAACGAAGGTGGAAAGAAAATCCGATGTTTGGATTGTCTAACATATAAATAAATTTTAGCGTCTTCTTCAATTATGAGAGCAATCGCAACCCTCCGTAATATTATCAGTACCTGTGACTATGTCACCAATAGAAATCACAGTACTGGTAACACTACCTGTACCTTTGTCACCATAGAAATCACAGATATTGTCATTCACATTGTGACATTTAGAGATATTTTTTCTCACTATGTGAAATTATGAGTTATTTGACCTGCTGTCTGATCTTTTATTTCATGCATTTACATTGAAACATATGTAATACTATTTCATTAATTTTTAAAACTATATTGATAACTATAGTTAAATAGAATTGGTTTTCTTTGCATTCATTCCTATCTTACTATGATGCATGGAAGGAAAATTGATGCTGGTGTTGAGAAGGTGAATGATTCAGATCATTGGGCCACAAATCTTTTCTCAATTTAGGTGGTTTCTTTCAACAAAACTGAAGAAGGACCTAATGTAGTTGTTATCTGATAGATAGTTAGAAGTAATTTTTAGTGATAAATCACTGAGTTATTTGGCCTGTAACTCTGGAGGAGATCAAAGAATTATGTGAGGTTGCTATAACAAAATGGTTACTTTTCCTGTCTACTTATTTATGTAAACAGGCTTTCTCAGAGCTTATATTTAAAACATATAAAAAAGGATTGATTTTGTACAATGACTAACACTATCAGTAAGTGCATAGATAGATTTATTAAATAAAAGCCACATTTGTCTCGTTAAGAGATACAGACATACCTCAGAGATATTGTGAGTTCAGTTCCAGAGCACTGCAATAAAGCAGGTCACACAATTTTTTTCATTTCCCAGTACATATAAAAGTTATGTTTAAACTATATTGTAGTCTAAGTGCACAATAATAGCATTGTGTCTAAAAAAACAGTGTGCATACCTTATTTAAAAACACTTTATTCCTAAAAAAATGCAAATGATCATCTGAGCCTTCATCAAGTTGTAAGTTTTTTGCTGGTGGAGGGTCTTGCCTTGATGTTGATGGCTGTTGACTGATCAGGGCGGTGGTTGCTAAACATTAGGGAGGCTGTGGCAATTTCTTTTCTTTTCTTTCTTTTTTTTTTGGAGACAGAGTCTCACTGTGTTGCCCAGGCTAGAATACTGTACATCTGTCTAGTTCACAGCAACCTCAAAGTCCCGGGCTCAAGCTATCCTCCTACCTCAGCCTTCCAAGTAGCTGGGACTACAAGTGCTTGCCACTATACCAGGCTGATTTTTCATTTCCAGTTTTTAGTTGCCGGCTAATGTTTTCTATTTTTAGTAGAGATAGGGTCTCACTCTTGCCCAGGCTGGTCTCCAACTTCTGACTTCAAGCAATCCTCCCGCCTTGGCCTCCCAGAGTACTAGGATTACAGGTGTGAGCCACCACCCCAGGCTGAATTTCTTAAAATAAGACAACACAATGAAGTTTGCCTTGATTGACTCTTCCTTCTAAGAAAGACTTTCTGTAGCATGTGATGCTGTTTGATAGCATTTTACTCCTAGTAGAACTTCTTTCAAGATTGGAGTCTATTGTCTCAAAACTTGTCACTGGTTTATCAACTAAATTTGTGTAATATTCTAAATCCTTTGTTGTCATTTCAACAATGTTCACAGTATCTTCACCAGGAGTAGTTTCCATATTAAGAAACCACTTTCTTTGCTCTTCCATAAAACGCAAGTCCTCATCCATTCAAGTTTTATCATGAGATTACAGCAATTCAGTCACACCTCAGGCTCCACTTCTAATGCTAGCTAGTTCTCATGCTGTTTCCACTACAGCGTGAGTGACTTCCTGCGTTGAAGTCTGGAAGCCCTCAAAGTCATCCATGAAGGCTGGCATCCACTTCTTCCAAATTCCTGTTAATGTTGATATTTTGACCTCCTCCCATGAATCCGAATGTTCTTAATGGCATCTAGAATGGTGAATCTTTTCCAGAAGTTTTTCAATTAATTGACTTTGCCTAGATTCATCAGAGGAATCACCATTTATGGCAGAAATAAAATGTATTTCTTTAATGATTTATAAGTTGAAATTACTCTTTGATTCATAGGCTGCAGAATGGATGTTGTGTTAGCAGGATGAAAACAACATTAATCTCCTTGTACATCTCCATCAGGGCTGTTCAGTGACCAGAGGCATGGTCAATGAGCAGTGATAGTTTTAAAGGAATCTTTTTTCCTGAGCAGTAGATATCAACAGTGGGCTTAAAATATTCAGTGAACCATGCTGCAAACCTGAGGTAAGGGAGAGAGATGGGGGAATGGTGGATTGATGGAGCATTCAGAACATACACAACATTTATTAAGTTTTCCATCTTCTATGGCCTTGGTTTGTGGTGCCCCAAAGCAATTAACAGTAGTAACATCAAAGATCACTGATCACAGATCACCATAACAGACATAATAATAGTGAAAAAGTTTGAAAGATTGCAAGAATTACCAAAATGGACACATAGATGTGAAGTGAGCACATGCTGTTGGAAAAATGGCACCGATGCAGAGTTGCTACAGACATTCAATTTGTAAAAACACGGTATCTGCAAAGCACAATAAAACAAGGTATGCCTGTACATTGCCGATAAAATTTTTCTTATGTTCAATATCTGTTTTATTATATTTATGCTATTTTGCTCAATTGGATAGTAATAATAATTGTAATGACAACTTGGCTCAGAACTTTTGTTATACTCTGAGCCTATGGCCACAGTAAGTTGAAATATTAAATTCATCATACTTTTGTTTAAAAGAATTATGATAGGATGATTAATGATATGATTAAACATAAAAGTATAATACAGTCAGATTTAATGCAGTGGGAGAAGTGAAATGAAAAACCACATCATTGGAGAAATAAAAATGATATGCATTTCTGAAGATCTTGTTATATTCTGAAAAGAAATGATGGTGGGTGGGTATCAAACTATTACAATATTTACATTCCATTGGGTAGATTTGAAGGGGTGAATAAGAGTTTTTCTTAAAAATATCTTTAAAAATTATGCTGAAAATTGCCATACATCCTTTCCAACTCTTCACACTTACAATGAAAACTTTTAGATATTAACTAATAATGCACAAAAAGGACCATAGGGTTTTCTTTTTTTTTTTCTTTTAATTGAACTGTAATACATACAGGAAAAAGTAATCAGTCACAAGTTTACAGCTCAATGCGTTTTATGTTTTGGTGACTCTACACATCGAGGAGTGGAATTATCGGTAGGCCAATAATGGCTCCCAAAGACATGTCCATTTTCTCATCTCAGGAGCCTGTGAATGTACCTTACTTGGCAAAAAGGTCCTTGCCGATGTAATTGAATTAAGAATTTTGAGATAAGGAGATTATACTGGATTATTCAGGTACGCGCTAAATGCCATCATGAGTATTCTTATAAAAAAGGTTCAGGGGGAGAACAGAAACACATAGAGGGGAAGGCAATGTAAAGATGAAGTGATACAGCCACAAACTGAGGAATGTTGACAGCCACCAGAAGCTGGACAAGACCAGGAATGCATTCTCTTCTAGAGCCTTTGGAGTGGGTGTGGTCCAGCTGATACCTTGGTTTCAGACTTCTGGCCTCCAGAAATGCAAGAGAATAAATTTTTGTTGTTTTAAGCCACTGAGGCTGTGGTAATTTGTTACATCAGCCACAGGAGACTAATACACAGGGTATATAGTATATGTAAACATTCAGTTATAGCAGATACTGCCAAATAGTTTTCCATAGTGGTTGTACTAATTTGTAACCCCAGTAGCAGTGTATGAGAGTTTTGGTTGCTCTACATGAAGTGTTGTGGGCCAGATACTAAAGAGCTAAAGAGTAGATATTTTAGGCTTTACAGGCCATAGGGACTTGTGGCAGATACTCAGCTCTGCCACTGTAGAATGAAAACTGCAGACAATAGAATGAGAGAGCTTGGCTGTGTTCCAATAAAACTTTATTTATGAAAATAGATCATGCATCCTAGTTTGCTGACCCCTGTTTTGTGTCTTCTTTTTAAATATAATAATTTTGTTGAGATATAATCCACATACTATAAAATTCATCCTCTTAAAGTATACAATTCACTGGTTATTAGTATATTTATAGAGTTGTACAAGCATCATGATTATCTACCCCCCTCTCAAACTGTCCATGCCCATTAACAGTTCCTCTCCACTCCTGCTATCCCTAACTCTGCTAACCACAAGTCTGCTTTCTGTTTTTATGGATTTGCTAATTTTGGACATTTCATGTGAATGGAATCATACAATATGTGGTATTTTGTGTCTGGCTTCTTTCATTCAATGAATTTCACATAATGTTTTTAAAGTTCATCCATGTTATGGCATGTATTTGTGCTTCCTTTCTTTTTATGGCCAGATAATATTCCATTGTGTGGTTATACCACAGTTTTTTAGTCCATTCATTGGTTGATGAGGATTTGAATTGCTTCCGGTTTTTGGCTATTTTGAATAATGCTGCTTTGAACATTCATGTACAAGTTTTTGTGTGGACATATATTTTTAATTCTCTTGTGTATAGATATTGTAGTAGAATTGCTGGGACATCTGGTGACTATATATTTAACATTTTGAGCAACTTGCCAGAGTGTTTTCTAAAATAGGTTGGATCAAATCGTGAACCTTTCTTTCAGTTTTTTGTTTCTTCCCACTGTAGTAATTTGTGTGCGTGTGTCTTGTGGATATAATCCTGGTGGCGGGGGGCGGGCGCGGGCATCCACTGTACTGTGTTTTGAATATATCATCCTGTTCTCTCCCAGCCTACAATGTTTCTGGTGAGACATATGCTGTTAGTTCAATGGGGATTCCCTTTATATGGGACTTGATGCTTTTCTCTTGCTACTTTTAAAATTCTTTCTTTGTGTTTGACTTTTGGCAATTTGACTATAATGTGCCTTGGGGAGGACCTGTTTGGGTTGACTCTACTTGGGGTTCTTTGAGCTCCCTGGTCCTGGATGTCCATCTCTCTCTTGGGAAGTTTTCTGCTATCATTTCATTAATTATGTTTTTCTTTCCTTTTTCCTTCTTTTCTCCTTCTAAAATATTCACAATATGAATATTTGTTTGCTTAATGGTGTCACATAAATCCTGTAAGCTTTCTTCATTCTTTTTAATTATTTTTTCTTTTTGTCTGCATCTACCCACACTCCTTCTCAACCCCCATACCCACTGCTGCTCCCAGCTAGTGACTGAGCTCAGCTATGTTGAGCTCTAGCTGTTACTGGAGTTGGGCCATTTCTGTCCATTGTGGGACTCCTTTGATGAGCAGTCTTTGCTTGTACACTCAGTGTTGGCTTGGCCAAGACTTTCTCAGAGGTATGCTCTAGTCTGAGGTTCTTCTTACCTAATTCTTCTTCCTTCTCTTCTTTCACAGGTGTCGTACCTACATCATAATTTGAAGGTTCTTTTCACTTACTCTTGTTTCTTCTCCCCTTAATACTTTGCAGGAATTTCCCCCAATAAATCTCTTGGATGTCTGGTTCCATCTTGGTACCTGCTTTTCAGAGGACCAGAACCAACACGTTTGGTTTTTACAGGATTAACTCTAAGATAATTCAACAAACATTTAATGAATTTCTGCTCTGAGCAAGGCTCTGTACTGGATGCTGGAGATGCAAAGATAAATGAAGCAAATCTCTGCTATTATGTTGTTTGTGAGAGGTAGTCAGAGATCTCCAAGTGTAGGATAGTGATTAAGAGACTGAATTTCAAGTGAAAATCTATGCACTATTTCTTACTTCAAACTTTCTAAGTGCCATTATTCCCATCCAAAAAATGGGATGATAAAAGTACCTATTTTGTAGTCTTACAGTGAGAATTAAATAACAGATTATCCTATTAAGCAGTTTGCACAGTTCTAAGCATTTAATAGTACTCAGGGAATGCTGGTTGGTATTAACATTAATGTAATGGGATGTCTCAAATATTTTGTTTTTTAACACATTGGTTTTTTTCACCTATAGAGCTTTTTTATTGTGATGAAATGTATATAACTTAAAACTTGTTATTTTAACCATTTTAGGTGTATAATTCAGTGGCGTTCATTACATTCACAATGTTGTGCATTTATCACTATTATTTCCAAAACTTTTTCATCACCCTATACTGAAACTGTGTACCCATTAAGCATTAACCCTTATTCCCCCCTTTCCCTGGCCCCCTGGTAACTTCTATTCTATTTTCTGTCTCAATGAATTTGCCTATTCTAGATATTTCACGTAAGTGGAATCATATAATATTTGTTGTTTTGGTTCTGGCTTTTTCCACTTAGTAGGTTTTCAAAGTTTATTCATGTTGTAGCATGTATCAGGATATCATTCTTTTTTTTGGTTGAATAATATTCCATTATATACAAATCCACATTTTCTTTATCCATTTATCTATTGATAGACATGTGGGTTGTCTTCAGCTTTTTGGCCATTGTGAATAAAGCTGCTATGAACATTCGTATAAAAGTATGTTTGAGTCCCTCTTTTCAATTATTTGGGTATGTAACAAGTGGAATTGTTGGTTCATATTGTTGGCAATTCTATGTTTAACTTTTTGAGAAACTGCCAAACTGTTTTCCACAGTGCCTGCTTCATTTTACATTCCTGTCAGCAATGTATAAGGGTTCTAGTTTCTCCACATCTTTGTTGATACTTCTTTTCTCTTTGTTTGTTTTTGTTGTTATAGTCATCCCAGTGGGTGTGAAATAGTATTTCATTCTGGTTTTGATTTGCATTTCCTAATGACTAATGACTGGAGTATCTTTTCATGTTTTTGTTGAGAATTTATATATTTTCTCTGGAGAAATGTCTGTTCAAGTCCATTGCCCGTTTTAAAAATTGGGTTGTCTTTTTGTTGTTGAGTTGTAGGAGTTCTTTATATGTTTTGGATAATAAACCCTTATTACATGTATGATTTGCAAATATTTTCTCCCATTCTGTGGGTTTTCTTTACACCTTCTTGATAGTGTGCTTTAATACACAAATGTTTTTAGTTTTATTGAAGTCTAGTTGACATATTTTACTTGTGTTACATATGCTTTTGGAATCATATTTAAGAAACTGTTGCCAAAAAAAGAGAAACTATTACCAAATCCAAGGTCATGAGGATTTACCTGTGTGTTTTCTTCTAAGAGTTTGATAGTTTTGGCAATTTAAGTCTTTGATCAATTTTGATTTAATTTTTATATGTGGAATTAGATAAACTCCAGCTTTATTCTTTTGCATGTGGACATCCAGTTTTCCCAGCACCATTTATAGAAGAGACTATTCTTTTCCCATTGAATGGTCTTGGCACCCTTGTTGATAATCGACCATAGATATAAGGATTTATTTCTGGGATCTTAATTCAATTCCATTTGTCTGTATGTCTGTCCTTGTGCCAGTACCATACCATAGTTTTGAATCCTGTAGATTTTTAGTAAGTTTTGAAATCAGGAAATGTAAGTCCTCCAAATTTGTTCTTTTTTCAACATTGTTTTGGCTGTTCAGGGTCCCTTCAAATTCTATATGGATTTTATGATTTTTTCCCCCCATTTCTACCAAAAATGCCATTGGGATTTTAATAGGAATTGCATTCAGTCTGTGTATTGCTTTGGATAATGTTGTCATCTTAACAATATTGTCTTCCAATCCATAAACATGAATTTTCAAAATTTATTTAGGTCTTCTTTAATTTCTTTCAGCAACGTTTTATAGTTTTCAGCATACAGGTCTCCTTGGTTAAATGTATTCCTAAGTATTTTATTCTTTTTGATGGTCTGGTAAATGGACTTTTTCTTAATTTTCTTTTCATATCATTTATAGCTAGTTAATAGAAATACAACTTGTTTCTGTGTGTTGATTTTATATCCTGCGGCTTTGTTGAATTCATTTATTAGCCCTAACTTTCTCTTTCTCTGTCTCTCTCTGTCTCTCTCTCTCTCTGTGTTCTTTAGGATGTTCTATATACAAGATCATGTCATTTTTGAATAGAGATAGTTTTAGTTCTTCCTTTCCAATTTGATTGTCCTTCATATTTTTTCCTTACCTAATTGCTCTGTTTAAAATTTCTAGTACTATATTTAATAGAAGTGGTAAAAATGAGCATCTTTGTCTTCATGATTTAAGGGAAAAAGTATTCAGTTTTTCACCATTGTGTATGTTGTTAGCTGTGTGTTTTTCATATATGGCCTTTATCATTGTGAAGAATTTCTCTTCTATTTCTAGTTCATTGAAAGTTTTTATCATGAAAGTGTGATAGATATTTTCAAATACTTTCACTGCATTAATTGAGGTAATTATATGGCTTGTTCCTTCATTCTATCAATGTGGTGTATTGCATTAATTAACTTTTGTATGTTGAATCATCCTTGTGTTCCTGGGGGGAAATTCCAGTTCATCATGGTGAATAATCCTTTTAATGCTCTCCTTTTAATATGAAGCCTTTAATATGAACATTTAATACTCTTGTTAGTAGTCGTTGAGGATTTTTACATTTGTGTTCATAAGGGATATTGGTCTGTAGTTTTCTTCAATTTTTTGGAACAGTTTGTGCAGGATTGGTGTTAATTCTTCCTTAAATGGTAGAATTGGTAGAACTCACCAGTGAAGTCATCCAGTTCTGGACTTTTCTTTGTTGAGAGTTTTTTTTGTCTTGCCTTTTTTTTTTTTTTAATTTCAATAGATGTAGGGAGTACAAGTTCAATTCACTTATATGTATATATAATATAGTGGTGAATTCTGGGCTTTTAGTGTACCCATCACCTAAATAGTGAACATTGTACCCAATCGGTAATTTTTCTCCCTTACCCCTTCCCATCCTACCTCCTTTTAAGTCTCCAATGTCCTTTACACTCCTCTGTGTGTCCTTGTGTAGTCATAGCTTAGCTCCCACTTATGAGCAGGAAAATGCAGCATTTATTTTTCTGTTCCTGAGTTACTTAGGTTAATGGCCTCCATTTCCATCTAAGTTGCTGCAAAAGACATTATTTCATTCTTTCTTATGGCTGAGTCATACTATACACACACAAACACACACACATCACATTTTCTTTATCCACTCGTCAGTTGATGAGCACTTAGGTTGATTCCATATCTTTGTGATTGTGAGGTGTGCTGCAATAAACATATGAGTGCAGTTATTTTTGATATAATGATTTCATTTGAGTAGGTACTCAGTAGTGGGATTGCAGGATCAAAGGGTAGATCTTACTTTTTGTTCTTTGAGAAATCTCCATACTGATTTCTGTAGAGGTTGTACTAATTTACATTCCCGCCAGCAATGTATAAGCATTCCCTTTTCATCTCATCTGCACCAACATCTATTTTTTTTTTTTTTTACTTTTTAATAATGGGCATCTGACAGGGATAAGGTGGTATCTCGTTATGGTTTTAATTAGCATTTCATGAAGATTACTGATATTAAGCATATTTTCATGTGTTTGTGGGCCATTCATATATCTTCTTTTGAAAAATGTCATGTCCTTTGCTCACTTTTTAATGGAGCTGTTTTTTTCTTTCTGAGTTGTTTGACTTCTTTGTAGATTGTAGATATTAGTTCTTTGTCAGACACATGCCTTTCAAATATTTTCTACCATTCTATGGGTTGTCTATTTACTCTTTTGATTATATCTTTTGATGTGCAGAAGCTTTTTAGTTTAATTAAGCCCCATTTGTCTATTTTTGTTGTATTTTCTTTTGTGGTCTTAGTCATAAATTCTTTGCCTAGGCCAGTGTCCAGAAGAGTTTTCCCTAGTTTTTTTCCTATAATTTTTATGGTTTTAGGGCTTACATTTAAATCTTTAATCCACCTTGAGTTTCTCATATGGTGAGATAGGGATTCAGTTTTGTTCTTCTGCATATGGGTATCCAATTTTCCCAGCACGATTTGTTGAATAGTATGTCCTTTCCCAGTGTATATTTTTGTCTATTTTGTCAAAGATAAGATGGTTGTAGGTATATGGTTTTATTTCTGAGTTCTGTATTCTGTTCTATTAATCTATATGTCTACTTTTATGCCAATACTATGCTGTTTTAGTAACTGTAGTCTTGTAGTATAATTTAAAATTACATAATGTGGTGCTTCCAGTTTTGTTCTTTTTGCTTAGGAATGCTTTGATTGTTCAGGCTGTTTTTTGGTTTCAAATTAATTTTAGGATTGTTTTTCCTAACTCTGTGAAAAATGATGTTGGTGTTTTGATAGGAATTGCATTGAATCTGTAGATTGCTTTGGGTAGTATGGTCATTTAACAATATTGATTCTTCCAGTTTATGAGCATGGGATGTTTTTCCATTTGTGTCATCTATGATTTCTGTCATCAGAGATTTGTAGTTCTTCTTGTAGAGATCTTTCATGTCCTTGGTTGAATATACTCCTAAGTATTTTATATTTTTTTGCAGCTATTGTAAATGGGATTGAATTCTTGATTTGATTCTCAGCGTGGTCATTATCAGTGTATAGAAATGCTATCGACTTTTTATATGTTAATTTTATGATCTGAAACTTTGCTGAATTCATTTAACAGATCTAGGGTCTTTTGGAGGAGTCCTTTGGGTTTTCTAAGTATAAGATCTTATCATCAGAAAACAGAGATAGTTTAACTTCTTTTCCAATTCGAATGCCCTTTATTTCTTTCTATTGCCTGATTGCTCTAGCTAGAAATTCCAGTACTATGTTGAATTGAAGTGGTGAGAGTAGGCATCCTTGTCTTGTTCCAGTTCTTCCAGGGAATGCTCTCAACTTTCCCCATTCAGTATGATCTTGGCTGTGGGTTTGTCATATGTGGCTTTTATTATTTTGAGATATGTTCCTTCTGTGCCAAGTTTTTTGAGTATTTTTTTTTTATCATGACGGGATGCTGGATTTTATCAGATGCTTTTCCACATCTATTGAGGTGATCATAAGGTTTTTGTTTTTGATTCTGTTTATGTGTTGAATCACATTTATAGACTTGTGTATGTTGAACCATCCTTGCATTCCTGGGATGAAGCCCATTTGATTATAGTGAATTATCTTTTTGTTGTGCTATTGGATTCAGTTTGCTGATATTTATTAAGGATATTTACATCTATGTTCATCAGAGATATTGGTCTGTAGTTTTCTCTTTTTGTTGCATCCTTTCCTGCCTTTGGTATCAGGGCGACACTGGCTACATAGAAAGAGTTAGTCAATCTTTTGGAACAGTTGTAGTAGGATTGGCACCAGTTTTTCTTTATACATTGGGTAAAATTTGACTGTGAATCCATCTGGTCCTGGGATTTTTTTTTTTGGGAGTTTTTTTTTATAACTGATTAAATCTCTGAACTTATTATTGGTCTGTTCAGGATTTCTATTTATTCCTGGTTCAGGCTAGGGAGGTTGTATGTTTCTAGGAATTTGTCCATTTCCTCTAGGTTTTCTAGTTTGTGGGTGTAGATATGTTCATAGTATTCTTGGGTGATCATTTGTATTTCTGTGGTATCAGTGGAAATGTCTCCTTTTTCATTTCTGATTGAGCTTATTTGAATTCTCCCCCTTCTTTTCTTGATTAATAGCTAATGGTCTATCAATTTTTTTTATCTTTTCAAAGAATCAACTTTTCATTGATCTTTTGTATTGTTTTGTTTTATTTTAACTTTCATTTGTTTATGCTCTGACCTTTGTTATTTCTTTTCTTCTGCTAGCTTTGGGTTTTTTTTTTTTGCTTGTTTGTTACTAATTCCTTGAGGTATGATGTTAAGTTGTTCATTCTTTATCTTTCCGTCTTTTTGATGTAGGCATTTAGTGCTATAACCTTCCCACTTAGTACTGCTTTTTCTGTATCCCAGAGATTTTTGGTAAGTTGTGTCAATATTATTCATTTTGAAAAATTTTAAACTTTCCATTTTGATTCTTTGTTGACTCAAAGGTCATTGAGTAGCAAGTTGCTTAATTTTCATGTGTTTGCATAGTTTTGAGAGTTCTTGTAGTTGATTTCTTGTTTTATTTCACTGTAGTCTGAGAAAGTACTTGATATGATTTATAATTTATATGTGTGTGTGTATATATATATATATATATTTTTTTTTTTGAGACAGGGTCTCTCTCTGTTGCTTGGGCTAGAGTGCAGCGGCATCATCATAGCTCACTACAACCTCAAACTCCTGGGCTCAAGCATTCTTCCTGCCTCAGTGTCCTGAGTAGCTGGGACTACAGCCATGTGCCACCAGACGTGGCTAATTTTTCTAGTTTTTTATAGAGATGGGGTCTTGCTCTTGCTCAGGCTAGTCTCAAACTCCTGGCCTCAAGCAATCCTCCTGCCTTGGCCTCTCAAAGTGCTAGGATTACGTACGTGAATCACTATGCCCAGCCTGATGTATAGATTTTAATATTTATTGAGACTTGTTTTGTGACCTAGCATATAGTCTTTCTTGGAAAATGTTTCATGTGCTGGTGAGAAGAGTGTATAGTCTGCAGGTTTTGGGTAGAATGTTCTATAAATGTCTGTTAGGTCCATTTGTTCTAGAGTTCAGTTTAATTCCAATGTTTCTGTGTTGACTTTTCGCCTTGATGATATGTCTAGTGCTGTCAGTGGAGTTTTGAATTCTCCCAGCATTATTGTATTGTTGTCTATCTCTTTTATTAGATCTAGTATTTGTTTTATGATTCTGGGAGGTCTGGTGTTAAGTGTATATATATTTAGGATTGTTATATCTTCTTGTTGAATTGATCCCATTATCATTATATAGTGACCTTCTTTGTCTTTTTTTACTGTTGTTAATTTAAAGTCTGTTTTATCTGATGTAAGAATAGTTACTCCTGCTCGCTTTTGGTTTTCATTTGCATGGAATATTTTTCTTTACCCCTTTATTTTGAGTCTATAAAAATCTTTAGGAGTTATGTGGGTCTCTTGAAGGCAGAAGATATTTGGATTGTTTTTTTATCCATTCTGCCAATCTGTCTCTTTTAAGTGGAGCATTTAGAGCATTTATTAATACGTTCAAAGTTAATATTGTTATGTGTCATACTGTTCCACTCATTATGTTTATTTTTACCTAATCACTTTGTGTTCCATAAGCCCGATGAGTTTTATGCTTTAAAGTGTTTTTATATTGGCATATATTGACGTTTCATTTCAATATTTAGAACTCCTTTGAGTATTTCTTGTGGAGCAGATTTAGTGGTGAGAAATTTTCTTAGCATTTGCTTCTCTGAAAAAGACTTTATTTCTCCTTCGTTTGTAAAACTTAGTTCTGCAGGATACAAAATTCTTGGTTGATAGTTGTTCTGTTTAAGAAAACTAAAAATAGGACCCCATTCCCTTCTGGCTTGTAAGGTTTCTGCTCAGAAGTCTGCTGATGGAATTTCCTTTATAAGTTATCTGATGCTTTTTTTTGTCTCACTGTTCTTAGGAGTTTTTCTATGATGTTGACTTTAGATAATGTGATGACTGTGCCTTGGTGAAATCCTTTGTACAATGAATTTCCCTGGAATTCATTGAGCTTCTTATATCTGTATGTCTGACTCTCTAGTAAGACCAGCAAAGTTTTCCTCAATTATTCCATAAAATAGATTTTCCAAACTTTGCTTTTTCTTCTTCTCCCTCAGGAATACTTACGATTCTTAGGTTTGTATGTTTTACATAATCACATATTTCTTGGAGATTTTATTCCTTTCTTTAAATTCTTTTTTTTTTTTAATTTTTGTCTCATTGGGTTGATTCAAAAGCCTTGTCTTGAAGCTCTGAAATTCTTTCTTTTGTTTAGTCTGGTCTCTTGTTAAAGCTTTCAACTGGGCCAGGCATGGTGGCTGTCATCTGTAATCACAGGAATTTGGGAGGCAGAGGTGGGTGGATCACTTGATCCCAGGAATTTGAGACCAGCCTGAGCAACATAGTGAGACCTTGTCTCTATAAAAAATAAAAAAAAATTGGCTGGGCATGGTGGCATGCACCTGTAGTCCAAGTTGCTTGGGAGGCTGAGGCAGCAGGATCACTTTGCTTGAGCCCAGAAGTTTGAGGCTGCAGTGAGTTATTATGGCACCATTGCACTTCAGCCTGTGCAACACAGCAAGACTCTATCTCTAAAAAAAACAAAACCCAAAACAAAACTGAACAAAAAAACTTTCCACTGTGTTTTATAATTCCCTAAATGAGTCTTTCATTTCCAGAAATTCTGTTTTGTTTTTTAGTATCTGTCTCTTTATTGAAGTTTTCATTCATGTCCTGAGTTATTTTTTATTTCTTTGTGTTGGTTTTCAATTTTCTCTTGAATCTCATTGAGTTTCCTTATAATCCATGTTTTGAATTCTTCATCTGTCATTTCAAAATTTTCCTTTTGGTTGGGATCCATTGTTGGAGAGCTAGCGTGATCCTTTTGGGGTGTCGAAACAGTCTGTTTTTTCATACTGCCAGAGTTCCTATGCTGGATCCTTTTCTTCTGGAGAAGCCATCACTTCTTATTTTTGAATGTACTTTCATTTGGATGAGACTTTTTAATTTTTTTGTTTTTTAATTTTGTTTTTCCCCTTTAACGGTGTGAGAATATTTTGTGTTTGGTTGTTTGGCTTCAATTTTGGGTGCTTACAGGGGCCAACTCTGTATGAGTTCTTTAGTTATAGATAGCCTTTATGTGGTGACTTTCTCAGATGCTGATTATAGTAGAGATGTTCTGGGTATGAGGGTAGGCACACTACTTTCTGCAGTACTGGAATTGTAGAGGTCTCAGGAAGCTTATCTCATTCTCTAGCACTATGTCCTTCTGAAAACAGGTGTTAAATTGGGTTGTGCTTTTCAGCCTCTAGGGCCAGTAAATGGCACTTGTGGGTATGAGCCAGCTGTAGCAGAAGGCGGTGGGTAGTTGTCTGAAAAAAGCTCAGACACCATTGTTCAACACCTGAGACATCACTGTCTCAGGTGATGGACTAGGAAAGCCATCCACTTGTCTATCTTGTCCTGTCTGGAGGCTCAGGATTCTCAATTCAGTCAAACCCTGTTATCTATCTCTAGGCCACAATGTCACTGAGAGCTATAGATAATGCCTTTCCCACAGCTCTCTGCCTAAATGGTTTTGGAGTAGAACCTCTTCTCTTAGCCCTAAACAGATAGCTTTGTAGCTTGCCTTGCCTTTTCTCCTCTGCGGGGAGTACTGCTGCTCTGTATAGAGAAGGAAAGGAGTATTGCCTTTTGGCATATGCAGGTGAGTACCTGCTGTGGTATATTCTTTTATAATCCTTTTCATTTCCATAAAATAGGTTGGTAATATTCCCTCTTTCCTTTCTGATTTGAGTAATTTGAGTCTTCCCTTTTTTCACAGTCAATATTCCTAAAAGTTTTTCAGTTTTTTCAGTCTTTTCAAGAACCAGCTTTGTATTTGTTGATTTCTCTCCTCTTATTTTTCTTTTCTCTACTTCATTTATCTCCATTCTTATCTTGATTATTTTCTCCCTTCTGATACCTTTGGGTTTGTTTTGCTTTTTTTTTTTGTAATTCCTCAAGGTATACAGTTAGATTATTGATTTGAGATATTTCTTCTTTTTAATGTAGGCATTTACAGCTATAAATTTCCCTCTGAGCAATGCTTTTTCTGCATCTCATAAGTTTTGGTATGTTACATTTTCATTTTTAAATGTCTCAGTATAGTTTCTAATTTCTCTTGTGATTTATTCTTTGATCTGGTTGTTGTTTAACCATGTGCTATTTATTTTCCACATATTTGTGAATTTTCCAGTTTTCCTTCTGTTGTTGGTTTCTTGGTTTCTTTATATTGTGATTGGAAAACATGTTTTGTAAAATTTTTATCTTTTAAAATTTGTTCTGTGGATTAATTTATGGTATTTCTTGGAGAATGTTCCTTATGCACTTGAGAAGAATGTGTTCTGTTATTATTGGGTAGAAAGTTCTGTATGTCTGTTAGGTTTTTTTTATTGAGACAGAGTCTTGCTCTGTCATCCTGGCTTGAGTGCAGTGGTATCATTGTAGCTCACTGCAACTTCAAAGTCCTGGGCTCAAGCTATCCTCCGGCCTCAGCCTCCCGGGCAGGGGAGACTACAGGTATATGCCGCCATGCCTGGCTAAGTTTTCTATTTTTTGTAGAGATGGGGTCTTGATCTTACTCAGGGTGGTCTTGAACTCCTGGCCTCAAGCGATCCTCCCACTTTGGCCTCCCAGAGTGCTAAGATTACAGGTGTGAGCCAATATGCCCTGTCTAGGTCTTATTAGTTGATAGTGCTGTTGAAGTCCTCTATTTCCTTATTGATCTTATATCTGGTTGTTCTATTATTAAAAGTGCAGTATTGAAGTCTTTAGCTATTATTGTAGAACTTCCATTTTGCCCTTGAATTCTGTCAATTTTTTCTTCATTTATTTTGGAGCTCTGTTGTTAGCTGTGTATATATTAATAATTGTTGTATCTTGATAACTTAAACCCTTTTTCAATGTATAATGTTTTTATTTGCCTCTTATAACCTTTTTTGACTTGGAATCTATTTTGTCTAATAATAATATAGCCACCTCAGCTCTCTTTTGATGACAATTTGCTTGGAATATAATTTCCCATCCTTTTACTTTCAACCTCTTTGTAACTTTGTGTTTAAAGTTGGGCTCTTATATACAGTATGTAGATGGATCATGCTTTTTAAAAATGCATTCTGCTAATCTCTGTTTTTTAATTGGATAGTCTAATCTATTTATATTTAAAGTAATTACTGATAAGAAAGAGCTTACTTCTGCAACTTAGTGATTTACTTTTTGTGCATATGTTTTCTCATTCTTCAATTCCTCCACAGGTCTCAAATTTTGGGGGAAATGAAAAAATTATGGGTTTAATACTTAACACTTAAAGGTACTTTTTGAATGCATATACATTATATGATTCAGTACCAAGATGAGAAAGGTAAGTTATGAAATGTTAGTTTTTAAAAGAAGTAGAGCATTCTTGAAAAAGATGAAGTTATTTAAGGGGTTCGTTTTTAAACAACTACTTTTTAGGCACTTAATATTTACAAAGTACAGTGCTGAGCTCTGTAGAGATAAAAAATAAAATAATAATAATGGCAGTCACCATTTGTTGGGCAAAGACAAGTACAATATTAAGCCATTTTGAATGCCAGTTTATTTAATTGTTACAAAACCCTGTGAAGTTAAGTAATGTTATTATTCTCTTGTTCTTTCATTCCATCAACCAGTTTTCTTGGCTCTACTTCCAAAACATGTCTCATTTCAGTCCACTTCTTGATATCTTTACTGTTACTACTCTAGTCCAAGCCCAATAATTTCTCATGTTTCTCATCTGATCTCCCTACTGCAGTCTTGTCTCCCTGTGAGCTGCTCTCTACACAGTGCCAGCATAAACTTCTTAAAAAATGTCAATAAGATTATTGCATTCTTCTTCCTAAAACCCTTAAATGACTTTCTTGTACATTTAGAATAAATTCTAAACTCTACGATGATCTACAGGGTCTTACACAATCAGTTCCTTGCTTATCAATTTTAATTTAAATGAAACAAGGTCTTCTAATAAGGAATCAGTAGAGTCACAGGATTTATCACAACCTTTAATGATAAAAGGAAGAAAAAGGAAATTTCAAAGCTTTTTCTCTGACTTAAAGAAACTTATCAAGCATCGTACTTTTCAGAAATTAGGTAACAATTCAAATATTGTTGCAGGAATAATAGGTTATTAAGTGAAACAATCAGGAATGGAGAATTTTAGGAGTCATAGGGTACTTTCATAGGACAAAGCAACAATTACTGATTTCTGTGTTTTTACAAATGAAACTTTTATTGTAACAGAAAACAGAACAATATTATATGTTTTCAAGTGTCCTCATAGTAGGTAGCCGAGTAAGTTGGATATTTTATGAATTTTCTCTATATAATACTTTATTAAATATGGTAATAATAAAAATAACAACAATAAATAACATATATTACCTATACAATGTGCCAGGCACTATTCCAATTTCTTTATATTTATTAACTCTTAATCGTCTGACAACTCATGATATAGGTACTATTATTATCATTATTTTACAATGAGATTTGAGATACAAGGTTTAAGTAATCTGTCCCAAATCACACATTTAGTAAGTACCACTATCAGGATTTGAACCCAGGCAGTCTGGCTCCAGAGTACTTCTTACAGTATACTTTTCACTGTATACTGTATTGCTCCTCAAATATAGTATACTATATAGCTTTTTGTTATACAATAGAGCCTTCTTTTCTTGCAGCTGTATGGTAAGACACCATCTTTTTCTTTACTCTCTTTCTAAGACTTCTTGCTCAAGTAGGTTTTGTTTTTTTGTTTTTGTCTTTTTGAGACAGGGTTTTGCTCTGTCACCCAGACTGGAATGCAGTGGCATGATCATAGCTTACTGCAGCCTAAAACCCCTAGGCTCAAGCGATCCTCCTGCCTCAACCTCCCGAGACTGGGACTACAGGCATGTGCCACCATGCCCTCCTAATTTTTTTTTCGTTTTTTGTAGAGACTGGGTCTTGCTTTGTTGCCCAGGCCAGTCTCAAACTCCTGGCCTCAAGTGATTCTCCCACGTTGACCTCCCAAAGTGCTGGGATTACAAACATGAGCCACTATACCTGGCTGCTCAAGTAGTTCTTTAGGGAGTATAGCTTCAAGGCTAGGCACTGGAATTTCATTAGAATTGAGAGGAAAGAGCAGACCTGAGAACCTACCTTAGAACATCTGATACAGAAAGTGATAGAACAGAATTGTGAAAAAGGGAATATCAGGCATGCATTGTTTTGCATTAATATTCTCCAACCTGATCTCTTACTACTCTCTCTCTCTCTCTCTCTCTGATTTACTAAGCCCCTGGCACAGTGTCCTTTTGGTTTGTCACAACACACCAAGCTGTGACTGCCTCAGGATCTTTGCATGTGCTCTAATTTCTGCCTGGCATGCATTTCTCCCAATTTTTCCAGTTGCTGACTTCTTGACATTTCAGTTTTCATTCAAATATTACCTCCTCAAAAAATGCCTTGTCTCACCATCCCATCTAATGTTGCCTTCCCTCTCTTATTCTATATCACTTTACACTGTTTTGTCTTCTTTTTACAATTAAAATTTTTTTTTTAAATTTCTTTTTTCTTTTTATTTAAGAGACAAGGTCTCGCTCTATTGCACAGGCTGGAGTGCAGTGGTTTGGTCATGGCTCACTGTAGCCTCAAACTTCTGGACTCAGTGATCCTCCCGCTGCAGCTTTCCAAATAGCTGGGACTATAGGTGCATGTGACCAGGACTGGCTAATTTTTAAATTTTTTGTAGAGATGGGGACTTCCTGTGTTACCCAGGCTGGTCTTTTTTTTATTTATTTTTTCCTAGGCTGGTCTTGAACTCCTGGTCTCAAGTGATCCTCCCACCTTAGCCTCAAATCCCAAAGCGCTAGAATTACAGATGTGAGCCACCATGCCTGGCCTTTTGTTTTCTTTGTAGCACTGAATTATTTATTTGTTTACCTTTTCATTGCTTCTTGCCCCATTATAATACAAGCTCTATGGGGGCAGGATCTTGTATTTTTCACTGTTTTACCCTCAGATCTAGAACTGTACATCACGCATATAGGCATTTAACCAATATTTGTTGAGTAAGTAAATAAAATCCCACTTAAGAAAGAAAGAAACTGAACCTCAGGGAATTTAAGTGTCTTGTTCAAGGTTACAGAGCTATTAAGTATAGGAGTTTAGATTTGAATCCAGAGCTGGAATTTTAACAACTGAGTTGTACTGCCTAGCTTGCAATATGAGATGGACATACTCACAATTAACCATAACACAGTGTGGCAGGAAGTGAGATGTGAGTTATCGTGCAGGTTAGGTAGTGATGATAGTGAATAGTTACTGAATTTGATCAGAGATGCTTTTATGCCTCAAATTGTGACTGCTTCACTGTCCCCCAGAGTCTGGGAAAGGGAAGGGGAAATTTTGTCATTGTTTAACTACTCTGATAAAAGGTGTGGAAAAGAAGTCGAAGTAATCATTAGGTAATTTAGATTTGGGAATGCATATGAATCTCAAATGTTCATTTTGTTCCTTTTCTGTATTACTGGGGACATTTGAGGCTTTACTATACTGCAGACATTAGATAAATATAGGTGTGTTTTAAAAGATGCAATAGCAGTTGGGTGTGGTGGTTCACACCTATAATCCCAGCACTTTGGGAGGCCAAGGTGCAGGATTGCTTGAAGCCAGGAGTTTGAGACCAGCCTGGGCAACATAGCGAGACCCCATCTATACAAAAAATTTAAAAAATTAGCCCAGTGCGTTGGCACACACCTGGAGTCTCATCTACTCAGGAGGCTGAGTTGGGAGCATTGCTTGAGCCCAGGAGTTTCAGGTTACAGGGAGCTATGATCATGCCACTGCACTCTAATCTGGGTGACAGAACATGCCCTATCTCAAAAAAAAAAAAAAAAAAGGTGCAGTGGCATTCAAAGCTCTTCATAGTCTGGCCAAACCTGCCTCCTTAACCTTTTCTCCCATAATTACTCATGCTGAATCCTTCTTTAGACAATCTGGTTCATTCATTGCCCCCCTAATAGACCTTTCACTCTGTCTTCCTTGAGGCTTATAACCTATTTTGTGATAAATCTGTGATATTCACAAATTAATAATTTTGGAGTTGGAAGGGATTTTGAAGAATTTGTAATCCAGAGAGCTGAAGAGACTTGTCCAAGGTCATACAACAGTTAATGGCAAAGCCAGTCAAGAACCCAGCTCTCCTGGATTGCAGTCACAGGCTCTGTGTACAGCCCTACTCTATCTTACTTTTGGGTTGCTAGAAGCAGTCTCTAAAGGGTATGCTGAAAGGGCCTCTGGTCTCCTCTGACATCAACTTTAAAATATGTACCAGTGTGAATTTTCATATACAGAGTATGGGATTTTTCAAAATAGTCACGTCTGTTTTATTTACTCAGTGTAGTCCCTGACAGCTGTATGCAAATATAGAATTTATTTAGTCTGCCTCCCCTGGTGACTTGCCAGTCTCTGAAGGGAGAGGAAAACATTTTATGTTTCCCATGGGTTCTGTTTGTCATAGCTTGATTTCTCATAATGAAAAGAGCCTTGGGTAGCCCCATATGGGACAAAGCTGGAGATTATTAAATTCTTCTGTCTTATATACATTGGGCATTCATATTTACTTATGAAGTTCCTCCGTGTATTAAATTTAGAACTTGCTAAAACCTACCACTCAAAAATTGGTTACTTGGGTATTCTGATGAACTGTAATATTTGACAAAGGAAAGCTAGTCTTTTAGTTACAGTGTAAGAAAACCGAATTTTAATTTACAATTTAGGAATCTCTTTTAGCTGAGTGTACTTCCTTAGGTAAAGAATAAAAAGCCTTGATTCTAATTGAGACCTATAAACTCTTTCACCTCTGTTTTTCTTGTGCCAACATGTTCTTTATCAGAATGATGTTCTTGGTTCAAAAATTCAGCATCAGCCTGCCTTTCTGTATGTAATTTGCTTGTAACATTTCTCTGAGATAGCTCATTTATGTGGTATCGCTTTCCCTGGTATCAGTAAAGAACAATGGAACTCTTTCAGGAACAGAACCTGTTTTCTTCCTCCTTCCTGATTGGTTCTGTCATTTATCAAAAAGAACAACAATTGCAACCTTGTTGTTCTGAAATTATATTTGTTGTTTTTCTGATGATAAATGAAGATCCAGGGAATTCACATGTGCTCAATGACTAGGAGAGAAATATAGTTTTTGTAAACTGTGACTTTGATGACTTAATCAGTTGTCTTTGGTAGTTCGAAATCTAGACTCTAATCAGGCATTTTTTGAAAGGGAAATATTTTCCTAGAACATAGTCTCTTTAAAACAGTTCACTATTGTTCTTATTCCCCTTCACAGAATACCCTCTTGATTCTTTCAATACCCCGAACCTTTCATTTATTGAATACCTACAGTGCGACAGCTACTTTTACATACCCCGACTCATTTAATCCCCTCAATAATCTTATGATGTAGCTATTTTAATACTAACTCTTACTGATGAAGAAATAGAAGGTCAGAAAGTCCAAGTAATTTACCTAAGGTCACACAGTTAGTTCAGTAGAGCTGGAATTTAAACACAGATTCGTTGACTTCTATGGCTGTGAATGTCAATTGCCTACTGAATATTCATCCTCTTTTCTTTCTTATAAACAGAACCCCAGTTTTATTTGAGGCAGCAAAAGACAGTATTTCTCAGCCTCCTTTTCAGCTAGGAGTGGCCATGAGTAGTAAGTGGAAATTGTTGGATGGGACATCCAGGAATAACTTGGCCAGATTTTGTTTCTTCCTCTTCTCATCTTCCTTATTATTGTCTAGAAATTATATGTGGTCCTTGGAGTTCCAGCAGCTGTATTGTAAATGTGAGGGAACCTTGAGGATGGAAGCCACATGCCAATAAGGACAGTGGAGTAGAAAAATAGGAGTTTGAGATCTGGATGACAGTGTGGCACCACCATAACAGCCCTGGACCACCTACCTTCAGATTTCATATTAATGAGAGCAGGAGATGGGGGTGGGGGAGAGGGAGGAGGAGGAGGAGGGAGAGAGAGAGAGAGAGAGAGAGAGAGAGAGAGAGAGAGAGAGAGAGGAGAGAGAGGAAAAATACCCGTTTGTCAAATCTCTGTAACAAGCAGCTGAATATATTTCCTAATTAAAACAGACTTAAAGAACCATTCTGCATTTCTACGCTAGACCAGTAGTGCTGGTTTGCCTGCCATTTTTTAAATAGCTGAATAACTAATTTTAAGTTCTGTGCAGTTGAGTGTTTTACTATTTAAAGTGTGGTGGATGGACTAGCAGCATCAGCATCACCTAGGAATATGTAAGAACTGCAATATCTCAGGTACTATAATGAACCTATTGAATCAGAATTCACATTTTAATAAGATCCCCAGGTGATTAGGATGCCTATTAAGTTTTGAGAAGCACTGGTTGCTTATGATCACAGGAAGTTCTTGACTGAAGATGAGTTCCACAAAGTATACTTGTAGGTACACCTTGCTTTATGTAACAAATGTATTTATGATAAATAGTAGATCAAAGTTTTATAAATTAAATCATATTCAATACACCAGGATAGAGGGGCAATTTTTTTTTTGGCCGACACCTACTATGGACCAGTCATTGAGTTAAGCTCTTTACTTACATCATTTCTTCAAACAATCCTATGGATATAGATATAATAACAGTTGCCATTTTACAAGCGAGGGAATGAGAGATCAGAGAGTTTACGTAACTTGCACACTGTCAAACAACTAGTGTACAGCAGAACTGGGACTTGAATTTAAATCTGTCAGACTCTAGAACCTGCATTCTTAAGCATTTAAAATAATGGTGTAGTCATTGCGAAGACTATTACTCATAGTGTAGTCTTTGGTAACATCTCGCTCCTTTTTGATAAAGTGCCCTCTGATTTTTTTCCTTACAAATTTTTGACATGTTATATTATAAGAATAATGCTAAGCTATGTATTAACAGCATTATTGCTGCCAGAACTCTTTAATCGAAATGATGTGAAGTACTAATGATAATACACAGAATAAAATGCATTTGGAAGTGCATTTTGGAAGTCCCTAATTGCTCTTCTTTGACCTTACAGTTTAAATATTATTTCTTAAAACCATTTTTATTTTTTATGATTATATAAGTAATATGTGTTTATTATAAAACATTTTGGAAATATAGAGTAGCATAAAGAATAACATAAAAATTACTCGTAATCTTGTAATCATGTCTTATCTTTCTTTCTGACATACATATTACTTTACAAATATTCATTGTCAAAGTATTGTGAAGAGTATTCTGTTCCTAATTTGTTAAGTTAGGAGTTTTGTGTATCAATTTTTCTTAAAGTGGAGTGCACACACATTCAACTGTATTATATGATAGATTCCTTGAAGTTTTCATCCTCTCTTTAGGAATTCGTGAATTTATATTTCATTATATTGTGCATATGGCACTCATACTATCAGGGAAACCACCAGGATACACAAATACTAAATATTTCTATTAACATTTCTTGTAACATGGATGATGGGGAGGGAATCTGAAGTACCCTTTGAGGTAGAAAGGCTCACAGAGCTCTTGCTTGGTGAAGAACAGCCCTTTTCCACTATTTCGATTTTTTCATGTCTTCATCCAGTGGGACTGAGCTCACTTCCTCATGAGGGATCCATTTAATCTTTTTTGAACAGCTTTACTTGGTAGATTGTTCCTTAAACTGAGTCCCAAACCTTACTTTTCTTTACTTTTTACTTGTTAGTCCTAGCTCTGCTGTCCACAACAAAATGGAACAAAATACTTCAGTTTTTCTGATTTTCAGAAAGAGGGGTGCAAGCATCCTAGGAGAACGAATGAGATTATTTATCTTTTTGACTTTTATTTTTATGTATTTTTTGGGAACAACATAGCAGGGAAGATATTTTTGTGTATTTTTAATACACATTTAGTGTAGTAGTAAATGTATATAATTCATAAATTAATATGTATATTCGATCTGTTAAATTAATGATCAAAAAAGTTTGGAGCCATTCTTCTTTGTGATAATCTTTTTAATTATCTGAATAATCTCTTTTATGTAGTCTTTTTGCTAGCTAAGGAGTCTCCTGAGCCTTTCCTCAACTGGCCTTCAGAAGATGTTTTTAAACTTTAACTACCTGGTTTCTCTCCCCAGAAGGTCTCTAGCTTATCCGTGTCCCTCCAGATGTGGGCTACCCAGGCTGAGCAAAATTTTGTGAGGATAGACTCTAATACTACATTGTATGGACATATTATGAATTATTTAACCAAAATTTTATTGTTAGACATTTAGGTCCTTCCAAATTATAAGAAACACCCTGTGCTCATATATGTTTGTGAATTATTGTGTATTATCCTGCTTATTTCCTTATAATAACTTCTAAGTGAAAGTATTCTGTTAATAACTATGAATGTTTTACAAATCTTTTATATATATTGCCAATTGCCTCCTAGAAAGATTGCATCACTTCATTCTTCTACTAGAAATAGTTGAGAATATTCATATTATTATGTCTGTGGCAAAAATTTGTTATATTACTGGGCATTAATATTTTATTTTATTATTTTCTAATTAGATATACAAAATTAAAATTGTTTTGTTTTTAAAACAATAATTTTTATTTTATTTGGTATGTTAGTGTCCAAATTGTTTTCTGTCATTAATTTGTATCATGCTGAATGTTATCTACTGAACACATTATTTGTTCTGGACATTTAACACACTATTTGACAAATACCTTCTTCTTTGATTTAATTTTTGGGCCAACAACAAATAAATGAAAAAATATTAAGTGATGCATCCCATAGAGTTAGATTTTATCTCTGTAGGAATAAGGAAAAAGAAGCCTAATATTTGCAGTTTGGGTTAGTGCACCCATACTTTTTTTTTTTTTACTTTATTTTATTTTTTATATTTTATTTATTTTATTTTATTTTATTTTATTTTTTTTTATTCCAGGGTATTGTGGGGGTACAAACACTACAGTTACACTTTATGCCTTTGCCTCACCCAAGTGCGGGTTTAAGGCATGCCCTTCCCACCCCCCCCGGCTTAGTGCTCCGCGTGTCCTTTAGTTGTTGATTTGCCCCCCACAATCCCCCTAATCCCTAGAGAGTATTTCTGCCATGTGATCAACCTAGTGTTGATCAGTTAGAACCAGTTTGATGGTGAGTACAAGTGGAGCCCGTTCTTCTGTTCTTGTGGTGCTTCACTTTGGATAATGGGCTTAATTTTAATCCAAGAAAGTGTAAGAGGTGCTAGATCACTGTCATTTCTTATGATTGAGTAATATTCCATTGTAACTATATACCAAATTTTATTAATCCACTCATGGATTGACGGGCACTTGGGTTGTTTCCACATCCTTGCGATTGTGAATTGTGCTGCCATAAACATTCGGGTGCAGATGTCTTTATCATAGAATGTTTTAATGCACCCATACTTTTAAAATGCAGATCAGCAGATTTTCTGAAGAGAAGTACAAAAACACATTTTATTGGCTTAAAGTCAGGATTTAGTTTCTTCCAGGATCCTAGGAAAACTGCTTTTCCCTCTGTTACAATACGTTCTTTTTTTATTATTATTATTACTCTGGTTGCCTTGTAAGCCGTGTGTGTGTGTGTGTGTGTGTGTGTGTGTGTCTGTGTGTGTTTGGACTTTTAAAGACATAAGATGATAGAGATGATTGTTTGTATGCTATTTCTACCCCTGGGGGATATCTTGATTTGAATGGGGGATAAATTATTTTTTAAATTTTTTAAATTTCAGCATATTACGGGGGTACAAATGTTTAGGTTACGTATATTGCCCTTGATCCACCTGAGTCAGAGCTTCAAGCGTGTCCATCCCCCAGATGGTGTGCACCGCACCCATTAGATGTGTATATACCCATCCCCTCCTCCCCCCTCCCATCTGCCCTGATGAATGTTATTACTATATGTGCACTTAAGTGTTTATCAGTTAATACCAATTTGATGGTGAGTACATGTGGTGCTTGTTTTTCCATTCTTGGGATACTTCACATAGTAGAATGGGTTCCAGCTCTGTCCAGGATAATACAAGAGGTGCTAGATCACCATTGTTTTTTGTGGCTGAGCAGAACTCCATGGTGTACATATACCACATTTTATTAATTCGCTCATGTGTTTAAGGGCAGTTGGGTTGTTTGCACATCTTTGCAATTGTGAATTGTGCTGCTATAAACTGAATGGAGGATAAATTAACTCCCAACAATTTTCCGACATACTTGCTTTAAATATTTTCCCTGTAATTAGATAAAATTCCACAAGATGGCAGTCACTCTCCATTTTCTCCTCTGTCCCATTCTTTCAGAATTGACCTTGTAATTTATAAGATTATGACTTGGTAATATAGCACCATAATTTAATATTTCTGCTTTAACCAGGTGGTAGAAGTATAAATAGTTGTAATCAGCAGTTTTTGCTTTGTTTTACATTTACAAATACATCTCACTATTATAGTAGGATAATATTTGTATATTACAGTATTCTTTCCAGTACCTAAGTCACTTTCTGGTATCTAATTTGGCACACTAGGACACTTCTATAGAAGTAAATAGCACCCACGTGACTTGAAAGAAATGAATTTGCTTCTCTTTGTATTTGTGTCACTATCACTGATTTAATAACCGTTGCAGAGAGTAGAACTAATACTGTTTCTTGTCTGCTGTTAGCTAATAGCAGCTTATCCCATTTACCAGTTATGGGATTTTCAAGATTCTAAGCACAGCTTAAAAAAAAAACAAAGATTTTTGAAAAATCTGGAATGTGTAAAAGAACATTATGAATATAATTTAGATGAGGGAATGAATGCTCAGATGAGTGCACTGGAGAAAAGAGGGGGCTAATGGGTTATTCAAGACATACACTTGGAAGGGATTAGTGTATAATGCAAAACCCTGGGCTGGAAGCACAATTCTTTAAAAAAAAATGATGGCTAGACAACCATGCTACACAAATACCCAACTATGGAATTTTAGCACTTTTCTATAGGGCTTTATGCTCATGAAATAAAGACATTTAGCGATACAAAGAATAGTTCTTAGGCTGTAAGGTTAATAAGCATTGGTAGGGAAGCATAGTGTCTGGCTCATTGTAGTTATTAAATGGAGCTATTTTGATTATTGTTCCAACTAATAATACCACTATTTATATGTAATAAAATAGTTCAAAATTTAGTTTCATTCATTTTCAACAAATATTTATTAGGCACTTACTATAGGCAAAGTACTATGTGTGATAAAATGAATAAGATACTACTGTTTCGGGCATATAAACTATCATCATTAAAGATTACTAATAAAAACAAATTTTTAGTATCTCCATTTGGCTGTTTTTTCATATCTGTGTACATGATATCATGTACTTTTATCAGTTATTAACATTACCAGGACTTTACATCATACACACACACACACACACACACACACACCCTTCATGTAACAATCTATTCCCTTCATTCCCAGTAGAAGGGTTCTCTTACAGTCCCATGTCGTAGATATGGGTATGAAGGAGACTGGTCTGAGCTGGCACCTGGGATGATGTTGGCTGCTCTAGGGGAAACTTATGATCATTTTGTTGGGGAAGACGGGACAGAGAAGAAGCAGGAAGGATGCTACAACTGGAAAGAGGGAGGATTCAAAGAGAGTTGGCTTTACATATACCTAGGATGAAGGCTAGGATTAGGGGGATTCAGTAAAATGGGACAGGATTAAATTTAGAAGGAAGGAAGGGAGAGGGCTGTTGCTGGGATCCTTTCTAGCCCAGAAAATTGAAGCAGGTAATACTTAAGTAGGGTGACCATAACATGTTCCAGTTTGTCTAGAAGAGTCCAGTTTATGCCTTGGTTCCCATCTACTTATTAGTAATATTCCCTTTAGCTCTCAGAAGTGTCCTAGATTGGATAATAAATTATATGGTCATCCTACCCTTAGGGTGCTAGGATGTAGGGATTAAGGAAGATCCCTTGGCTTATGCCGTCTATATGATCACTGACAGAACAAGGATATACCGAGGGGAAACTATAGCAAAAAGTGTTAACTGCAGACAGTAAGATAAACTTTAAAGATTTCACTCAGCTTGTCTTTATCTTGATAGGAAAAATTAGAAGCTAAATACAAAGTACTCCAGTTCTCTAAGAGCTAGTACCTTCTTACCCTTCCCAACTATTTTTTGACAGAACTAATACTGGGTTTTAGAGGAACTGCATTCTAGACCTGAGTACTAACAAATGCTAACTTGTAACAAGTACTAACTTGTTACACAGTATGTAACTTTTTCTCTCTGGCCCTGCAAGAGCCCAAGTTTCCACATCTGTAAAATGAAGGACTAGATTAAATTATTTCTTAAGTCCCTTGCAGTCCTGATATTAAATAATTATTTTTTTTCATGAGAAGTGGACTGGAAAAGAACGCCCTTGCAGAATTTTGTTCTAGTTTAAGAAGTTATACCAGTATGAGATAACTGAGCCTGCTGTTGGTGAAGGCTTTGTTATATTTCCCAGCTGAGTGTTGTGTGGTTTGACTTTACATACTACATGAAACTTGCTCCAGTTTGCTCCGTGGAAATTGAGGAAAAAAGTTGTTTTTTTTTTTTTTTTTCAGACAGCTGCAGTGCCATCCTTGTTAGAGAATTTCATTACCTGCATTTAGCCTCCTAAGAAGTGATCTCAGACGGAATGGGAAGTTCTGAAAGCATCCAGCTGCCTCTAGAGATGTTATCTCTTGCCAAGGCAGTTCTGATGCAAGAGCTGAAAGCCCCCTTTCTGTTTTCGAGTCCGTTGATTGATAGATTACAGCTCAGGAGCTCCAAACTTAGTCCTTAGTTTTTGTTCTTGTCTCCCTGGACTTCTTGCCTTACACTGTTAATAGGCATTTAGCTAGTCTTTATTTATACGTATGTCACCAGCGAAGTTATATGACTCCAGATTGATTAATGATCTTTTTGCCTTTATCGTCTATATGAGTTTGCTTCAGATTGGGTCTTAGAAATTATGTCCCTGGCAGCAGAGGTAGTGTATGCATTTTCACTGGCCAGAGCATCGTGTCTTCCTTTTTTATCTCCACCATGGTTAAAGGGCACTCCCTCCGTCCTGTAGTATTCAGTTTTTTTAGGAGATTCTGTCAGTTCCTGGATCACTTATCTGTTTCTCCCTTCATCTGTCTGTCTAGCTAACTTTCCATCCATCGTCCATTTGTCTTTCCATCTGCCCATTTTATATGTGTGCTGCCTAAATACTTGTATCAAGCAACTCCAGGGACACAGACAAGACTTTATCTCTTGTTCCTGTTAGGAGTTAGGGTCATACCTGTAGGGGAGTTTTATATCTTGGACCTGATTTTCCCAAATTTCAGTGCTTAGATTTAGAATCCAATTTTCTTAGATTCTATTTTTTTTTGCTTATCATTTGTAATTATTACATTTAGGCCAACAGCAGAGGCTGAAGGAAAATTCTCAGACTATGATTTTTTTTTTAACATTAGAAAATCCCTTCATGGAGCATTTCCAAAAGACTCCCAAAACATAATTGTGTAGTGAACCCCCATGTATCTATCACTCAGATTCAAAAATAACATTTTGAGAATCTTTTTTCACTTGTTTTCTTTCTCACTTCTTTTTTGTAGAGTATTCTAAGGCAAATTCCAATGTGTAATTTGTGAATACTTTATGATATATCTCTAACTTATCAGGACTTTTTTTTTAACGTAATAACTGTGACAGCCTGAGTTTTGTTCCATATTTTATGCCCTAGTTTTTGCTTAAAGGAAAGCTTTATGATAGGAAGAGTATAATAAATAAAGGAGAAGTTGGGGTGTGTAGGTGGAGGCATGAGAGCCTAGCAGTGAAGGTCAGAGTTGTTAAAGGGAATTTTAATCCTCCTTTTTAAACCAGATGCAGGTGATCAGATGATTCAAACCCTAACTGGTTACTCTTGATAATTGATATGTTATAGTTATTATTTAATCTCACTTTTAAATAATGCTCTTCTAGAGCTCTCCAGTGCTGGTCTAGGGTTTTAGGACATTTTCATAAATAATTCATTATGTATCTAAAAGATAGGGGCTCTTTTTAAAAAATATAACTATAACCATATAGTTATATAGCATATATAACCATATCACATAAAAGACTAGGTTGGTCCATTGTTTCTAGGCTATTTTAGTGGATATAACAAGAAAATATGATTTTTAACAAAGTTAAAATATACCCTGAATTCTTAGTAATACTCCCTGTTCAAATTCAGTACTACAGTATTTTTACTTGACCTCATTCTTTTGTTTGTTTTTTAATGTTAAATGTTATTCTAATTCTATTTCCTTTTTTCTATGCTGAGAACCCTAGTTCTCATGAATGCTGCATATGATAGAATAAAATAGAATATTACATAAAAATTCATTTGCTTTGTCCACATTACACATGTAACAGTCTAAGAATAATAACACCAACACTACTGCTAACAATTACCATCATTAGAGAAGTATAAATTACTGTGCTTTAAAATTATTTGAAATAGTTCCTCTGTGTGTAGTTATACCTGCACCTGGTTATATGTTTAGTTTACTTTGTTTCATTTTATATTCAAGTTTTAGGGGCTGCTTTCATAAAAATTAGTTTTATTTTATATTTAAGTAAAATATTTATGTGGTTTTAAGGTTAAATCATAATATAAGCTATATTTTAAAAGTTCAATATCTCTCTATATTATCTTAGTCCACTTGTACTTCGGTTTTTTCTGCTGGTTTCTTAATGTGAACAATATTGAAATTAACCAGATAACTTGTCTTCTTCCATTCCTTCTCCCCCAGCATATGATTCGAAGTAATATCATTCTACTCCCAGTTAATAACTACGAGTCAATCAGCAAGCTTATTTTATTTTTTTCATCTTCTTCCATGATAGTTGTACTGGATATGCATTGTTAAAATGTATAGCCATTGCCTACTATGATCTTTCCCTTATAATCATCACTTAGTCTTAGTTCTATAAGTAAATACAGTCATATGTTACTTGACGATGGGGATATGTTGTGACAAATGCATTGTTAGGCAAGTTCATCACTGCAAATATCATAGAGTATATTTAAACTTAGATGGTATAGCCTACTACACACCTAGGCTATATTGTATAGCCCAGGAGTGGGGAACGTTTTCATGTTGGAAGCCTGCATTAATTTAGCTGTAATGAAATAAGCCTGCATTCAAGAAACTTCAATTAGATATACTTAAAAATTGTTCATTATTTTGTAAAAATCTAACTACTATGTACTTAATAATTTCAACAAATGAAAGCTATTTGTTAATTTTAAAGTTAACTAACCTTTTAATGACTTCGTTGTGTCTGCTTTTTGTTGGAAAGCATTTGAATATTGGATTGCAGCATGGAGGTCTGCAGTTTCAGTTGATCCTCTAGGTGGGTATCAGTCATTTGTGACCGTAAGCGCATCTTGATTTGGGTTAGGTAAGAAGATGTAGATTCACAACAATAAGTGGTTGAAAAGAAAGAAAGCGTTTTTTGGGCACGTTGCCAAAGGCATGGGTATTCTGCATTTTTCCATATTTCAGTTGGATCTTTCTTAGCATCAAACAATGACTTTAAAATATCATCCACTGAGAGCTTAATCAATTCCATCTGTAGTTCTTAGGTGCCTTGGTAATATCAACTAGGTGAGGCTGAAATGCTAATTCGGCGTGACGTCATGATTCTCAAAGTCAGTGACCCTTTCATTGTATTCTCTAATGGATAGGTCTCAAATAGCTGTGTATTCTTTAAATGATTCACATATGTCATCTTGCTCATCAATGACCTTTGCTAACTGGGGAAAATGTTCATCTGAAATTTCCTTTTGAAGAAGAAGTGTTTTGAAAAAAGATAGCTTTTTTTGAAATGCTTGGATTTTTTGCCACATATACATAGACTTAGTTTTTTTTTGTTGTTTGTTTTGTTTTTTTTGAGACAGAGTCTCATTCTCTTGCCTGGGGCGAGTGCCGTGGCGTCAGCCTAGCTCACAGCAACCTCAAACTCCTGGGCTCGAACAATCCTACTGTCTCAGCCTCCCGAGTAGCTGGGAATTCAGGTATGCACCACCATGCCCGGCTAATTTTTTTCTCTATATATTTTTAGCTGTCCAATTAATTTCTTTCTATTTTTGGTAGAGACGGGGTCTCGCTCTTGCTCAGGCTGGTCTCGAACTCCTGAGCTCAGGACGATCCACCCGCCTCGGCCTCCCAGAGTGCTAGGATTACAGGCGTGAGCCACCGCGCCTGGCTAGACTTAGTTTTATCTTGGAAAGAAACAGTCAAGTCGTTTTGATTTGACGTGACATCACACAGAAATGCTACATTCCTATAGAAATCTTCTTTCAGTAATTCACATTGCTGATTCTGTTCTTCATAAAATTTGTTTGTTCTCACAGAGATAAAATGTTGGCTGTAACACCTGTCCCTATGATAACCAATGCACTTTAGAATGATATAGCAGATCCACACTGAACTTCAACTTTAGTGTGTTGCAAAACTGATGATGCCGTCTTGCATTTGCATGAATATAGTTATCAATACTTATAACTTGTTGCTCACTTAAAATAGTAGCTTTAGCACAGAGATTTTGCTAATACAATGAAAAGAAATGAGAGCATCTGGATCTGTTATAATTCTTCTTCTTTTTTTTTTAATCTGTGCAATAATCCCTTCATGTTTTCCTGTCATGGAAGGTGCACTGTCTGTACATAAACTGACTAAATTTACCAAATTCAGCCCAACCTCACGACATTTATCTTGAAAGTTGTTGAAGCTATTTATTTCCCATATTCTGTTTGCAAGAATGCCCAAAGCGAGTAACTCTTCATAGCAAAGAAAATCTTCTGTTATGACCCAAATGAAGTATAGAACCTGTGCTGAGTCGGTAGTATCAGTTGATTAATCCAAAGCGATTGAATAATACATATTTTCCTTTTGAAGTATTGCATGAAATTGTTCCTTTAAGTTGAAGGCTAATTCATGCTGCTGATCAGTTATGGTTCTCCTTGGAAAAGGCAGTTGTTTGTACTTTGAAACGTTATCCCGTGGCCTAAGCATCCTGCAACTTTGACAATGCATTCTTTGACAATTTCTACGTCACTGAATGGCTTCCCTTTTTTCCTGAGTATATAAGCTACTTTATAAATTGCTTCAGTGCCATTATTTCCAGGTCTTATTGCTGCTTATAGGAATTGTCTTTGCTTTTGCTTTTCATCTTTTAATTTCTGCAATACGACCTTTTACACCTCTTCCTCTAATTTAAAATATTTGTGGTCCTTATGAGTATTATGATGCTGATGAGCATTGAATTTCTTCAATCTTGAAGTATCAGAAAGCAAGCAAATCATCTTATCTTTAGCAGAAACAAGATAATACTGCAATTCCCAATCCTCATTAAAAAATCTGTTTCTTCCTTTAGCATTCTCTTGGTCTTCTTTGACATGATGGGCTGTTAAGCAGACAGAATTAAAAAATACTGTTTAGCTGTGCAGCTATTCACAAATTCCACTTCAAACAGAAACACAGTGCACCATTTCAAAAGATAATAACAGACTGGCATACTCGATCCCCACAAACTCTTGCCAACCAGCCTAATGTGGTAGTGGCACCAGTCAGGTAGGGAAAGTTAGAACTAAATCATGAGCATAGCAGCCATCAATTTAGCCCTTAAGGCTTACCAATGTTCTAATTGTGCTGGTCAATCTGGGAGGATTATTTTGTTGAAACTTATTTTATTCTTTGATATTTTAAATACGTTCATTTAAAAAATAACATAAAAATATAAAAGATGAACACAAATGTGTTAATAAAAATAAAAGGATTTGTTCTGTAAAATTTGGATTCAGTCAAAAGGCCACACTTAAGGACCCAGAAGGCCACATGTGGCCCTAAGGCCACTGGTTCCCCATCCCTGGTATAGCCTATTGCTCCTAGGCTACAAACCTGAACAGCATGTTGCTGTACTACATACTGTAGGCAGTTGTAACACAATGGTATTTGTGTTTTTATACATAGAAAAGCTACAGTAAAAATATGATATTATAATCTTATGGGACCACCATTGTGCATGTGTTCCATTGTTGACTGAAACTTCATTATGTGGCACATGACTGTGTATTGTTAATGCTTATCATCATTTCTTACATAGATATGTCTCCAGTCATTTGTGTTGTCTAGAGTTTATTCTCTGGTAGATATCTCTGGAAGGGCTCATGGGAACAATATTCCTTGAGTTCTTATATGTTCCTAATAGTTTTTCTGTGGACTTTATAGTTGAAAGTCAGTTTGGGTTGATAATATTAATAAAAAATCCTTGGCTCACATTTTCTATCCTTGAGGATCTTAAATATGTTATTTTATTGTCTCCTAGAATAAAGTGTTGCTGTTGAAAACTGATGATAAATCTGATTTCCTTTCCCTTTGCCTATGCCCAAAGGATATTTTATTTCTCTTTTCATCCAGTATTTTACTAGAATATATCCAGATATTGGCCATTCTGTGATGTAATGTGTCCTTGCAATATGTAGCTTAATTTTTTTTTCTGGAGAGCTTTTATTTAATTACAGTTTTTCATATTTATTCTGTTTTACTACTTTGGTTTTCTTCTTCAGGAACTTCTATTGTATATATGCTAGATTTTTTTTTTTTTTTTGAGACAGGGTTTCACTCTGTCACCCAGGTTATAGTGGCCTCATTACAGCACACTGCAACCTTGGACTCCTGGGCTTAAAGTGATCCTCCTGCCTCAGCCTCCCAAGTAGCTGGGACTACAGGTGTGTACCACTATGCCTGGCTAATTTTTGTACTTTTTGTAGAGAGGGGGTCTCGCTCTTGCTCATACTGGTCCTGAACTACTGGCTTCAAGTGATCCTCCCATCTCAGCTTCCCAAAATGCTAGGATTACAGGAGTGAGCTGCTGCACCTGGCAGATTTTTTCTGAAACCTATTTTCTGTATTTGTCACTTTCTCTGAAATTCTTTATCTTTTTATTTCTCTTTCTTCTTTTTCTGTTTTCTTTTTAAAATATATTTGTTTTAAGGCAGCGTTTTTTATATTTATTTACTCTTTTGAGTAAATTTTAGTAAAAGAGTAAAATTTACTGTTTTGAGTATTTATTTCTGAAATGGTATTTTTATTTTATTTCTAATTCTTGTCCAAATTCTATCACCCCACTTCAGAGTTTTTCTAATTATGATTTATGATTTTTAAATATATTTTATCATTTTCTTAATCTCCTTTACTGTGTTTTGAAATATTAGGTTATAGTTTTCATAGTTTTATGGGTATGTATGTCTTTTCTAACATGATTTTATTATTTCTAGGGAGGTTGTCAACTTTTATTTTCTTTTTCTTACCATACTTTTCATGAGGCTGATTATGATTCATTTTTGTTGCTCATTTTTATGCAAAATTAGTTTTTCTAAACTTTCAGGAGAGTGTGGTGGGTTAGTAGAGCTTTTCTGGTTTCCACAACTGTAGAGCTGTAGAGTTCCTTTGTGTTTGTGTGTACGTGCGTGTGTGTGAGTATGAGATTAAAAAATATGGCCTATTGCTTTCTGAGATATTCTGATTTTGTTTCCCTCCTCCAGTTTTATCTGAGCTTTCTATTTCCTTTGCCCCAGTTGTTTATGTTCTGTTTTACTATGGAGTCTTTTCCCAAATCTTTCTTAGTATGGAGTTTTATTTGTGGAAGTTTTGGCTTGTTGGTTTTGTGCGTTCACAGGGCACAGAGTGCTTTCGGCCCTTCAGATTTCCCATGGATATGTGAACCCATCCACAAATTGGGGTATACAAAATGTGCTTGCTTTTTGTTGCTGTTTTCAAATATACCTGCTTCTCTGTCTGGTGAGTGTGTGTTTGAGGGCAAGAAAGAGAATGAACATGAACGACAATGTGTATGCCAGTTAGGAAATTTCTAGGAAGGCTTCTAGGGGCCAGATTCTCTATGCCTTGCTCTCTAACCTTAGTATGCTCAGTGAAAATGAACATAATCACAGGTATATACTTGGTCTTTATGTATTAGTAAATGTTGTATAAAAAATTAAAAATTTACAGAGAAAATCAAATTATCAACTTTGCTTTTGAGAAGGGAAATAAAATTTGTTTTGTACAAAATATTAATATATGCTGTGTTGTACAGAAGCCAGTGTCAATTTAGATCAAGGAGAGAAAGCTGATTAAAATGTTAAAAGATATGCTACATTGATTTAAATGTTCATTAACTCTAATTAAATATATAAGCCCACTTGTTATGTAGACTGATTCAGAATATCCCAGTGATTGAGAGTTTAGCCTCTGGAATGACAGACCTAGATTTGAATTTCCAAGCTACTACTTACTAGCTATTGACTTCTGGTGAGTTACTGAATTGCTCAAATCTTCAATTATTTCTTCTTTAAAATGAGGCAATTAGAATCTGTCTATTGGAGTTATTATAACGATTAAATGAGACAATGCATGAAACGCTTTGTACAGTGCCTGGCGCTTAATACGTATCCAAGAAATTTGGTTATTTTAAGTATTATTCTTGGTTTGTGTGCATGGTTAGATAGATTCCCTACCTGAGATGATGAAGGAAGCACTTATAGTGACATTGACTTTGTTTTCATATTGAGTCTTCCTCTAGTGATGATAGTTTTTGCCTGCTTGCACAGTCTTTTATGTATGTACTCTTTCTTCATGATCTGTTTTGATTCCATCATGCCTTGCACATAGTAAATGCTAAATAAATATTCGATAACTGTTTTTGTCTTCACAGAATATGAGTAGCACATTATCTGTTCTTAGATAATCTAGTTAAGGTTCTGGTGGGCCATGCCCAATTTTATCTTCATGTTCATGCTTTTTCATGACCTGTACTTTCAGTTTTCCCAGCCACTGGGAGTTGTTTCTCTAGGAACCGATGGCTGTTGCTAGATTTGAGATTGCTGATTCATCTATCATTACTCTCACAAAGATGTATAGGCACATCTGTGGATATTTTCATGTTTCTGACTGATCTATTCCATATTTGCAATTGCTTATTCACCATCAGTGACAGAAACCCTGAAATTCTGTATTCTTTGGAGTACTTACCTGGTCAATTTCTGTTGTCATTGACTGTGGAACATCATTTTATTAAATGACATTTTGTTATTGAATATATCTTTCTTCTCTTTCTATGGGCTGTGTTTAAGTGCTATGTGGAATGCAAAGAGGAGTTTCACTACAATTTTAAGGAACTGAAGAAGTTTAATTGCTTAAAACTTAGATAAATTTAGCAAAGCACAGCAGAGTAGAGGTAGTTCAGAAAGGTCTTCTAGAATAACGGAGCTAGGTTCTATGTAGCATTCAGGTCATGCTGAGACTGCTGGATCTGTGGACCACACTTCGAATATCAAGGCTTTAGAGCAAAAATATGATTTTATCAAATATGCAATGAACTACTAAAACACATTTTGCCTTCTGTTTATATTTTTATGGGAATTAATTTTATGAAATATCTTGGAGCTGGCAAATTATTTATGTTAAATATAAATATCAAAGGTAAATTAAGAGTAAGATCTCTTATTTCCAGTTTTTGTCTTCATTGGGGATGGATTAGGAAGCATATTTAAGGGTTTAGCTTACCTATTAAATTTTTTTCTGACATTGCCAGGTATTTTATTTTTACATGTACCCCAATGAATTATTATAAGAACCCTATAAATTAGATTACTATTCCTATTACATATAAAGAAATTGAGATTCAGGAAATTTAAACAACTTCCTTAAAGCTTTTTAGTAGTAAAGCTGGGATGAACTTTGGTCTGACATTGAAACTAGTTCTTTTTGCTTTGCAGTCAGCTGCCTTCCTGAGATTGTTTTCCCAGGAAATGGTCTTTATATAAAGGTTTAAAACTGTCTTATGGAAGGAACCCTTTAAAGGAGCTTATATGTTTGTCTATCTGAGAAAATTTCAATAGTTTAGCTTTGTGAGTCTTTACTGTATAGAGTTCTATGGTCCTTACAGTAGTGATGGAAGGGTATGTGTGTGTGTGCACATGAGCTTGCTTTCCTTAAATGAGATGAAATATTGTAAGGAGATATTTCGTCCTCTCTATATCCAGGGGCCTGAACCAGATGATTTCTAAGATTCCTTCAAGTCCAAATATCCTACCATGGATATGGTATTTTTGTTTTAGAAAACAGATTGTGTGGTATATGGGGGCTGGGGGAGAGATGTAAAACATTTCCACCAGCAGATGGCACTCCAGCATTTCTACAGCTGGCAATCTTTAGCTAGCCCCAAAGTAGAAACGAGGCAAAACTGGACGCATAAAAAGAAAAAGAAAAAGGAAAAAAGTGTGAAATATTTCAGTCATTATTGTGATGCAAAATTACAAATGTATCAACTAATAGACTCCTATATATACACAAATTGATAGTAAGTCATAATCCTTTACTGTGATCCATAGAACTTTTCACCACACTATTATAGCACTTTCCTAATAGATTTGTTAACCTGTTCATTTTTCCAGCTAGACTGAGATTTCCAAGGGCAGAATGTTCTTATTCATCTTTGGATTCCAGGGTTAGGGGAGAATGCACAATACCTGGCCCATAGTCAGCACTTAATAAATATTTCTCCCTTTCATTCCCCAGAAAATTGGTTAAGTATTACCTTGAATGCAGGAGAATATTTATGAACATTGGTCCATGCAAAACCTTTTGTTTTATTTCTTTTCCTTTCAACAGTTACCTTATGGGCATCAACTCTAATGTGTTTCATGAATGAACTTGGATATTTTTATATCCTTGTAAAATATATTTTCATGTATGTATTTAATTTCCAGAAACATTATTGTGCTATAGGTATCATTCTGTTTTCTGTGTGTTTCTCACCTACCATTGTATTTAAAACCTACGTATGTTGTTTCATGTACATATAGTTCATTGCTTCTGATGGTTGCCCTTCTCATTTTACCTATCCATTTCCCTTGTGATGGATATCTAGGTGTCTCTAATTCCTCACTATTAAACTCAATACTTTACTAACCATCGTCATTCACATCCTTTTATAAGCCTTTTGTGAATTTTACTACTGGGGTTTATGCCCAGTAGTGGGATTTCTGGCTCTTAGGGAATACACATACTTAATTTCACTAAATATTGCTACATCACTTTCCAGAATGGCACAATTAGTTTACACTCTCATAGCATGCAAGAAGGTTTTGATTTTCCTACACCCATAGTTAGTGTTACGCAATATTTCAAATTTTGCCAGTCAGGTGGTATAAAGAGAAAATATTTCCTAAGTGAAAGAATCATCACTTGAGAATCCATTAAAGCTAATAAGATTTTATGCTATATGTGTGCATAATTTTCTGCCTTAGAGGATGGTCATTGGTATTTGAACTTTCACATCTAACCTTAGGGAACGGAATAGATTCCAATATATATATATATATATATATTTAGATATATCTCTTATATTCTGAACTCTTACTCCTCATTATCTGAAACCTAAGAATCAAATAGATTCAAATAACATGGTATCCCTTCTCATCTAAATTTGCTCTCTGAAACTAGAAACCAAATAAATTTGTGTAGTAAAGGATCCAGGATATGTTCAGGCTCCACGCCATATGAGTTATTGAAAAGCTCCTTAGATGATTTTAGTGTGCAGCCAGGGATGAGAATCACTGATCTAGACTCTCACATTATCATTTCTACCTGAAAGGGAAAAAGATTATTTTTAAGTATTTAAACATAGGAAATATTATTTTATTGTGTTGGCCAGCCTTCAGAAAATCAAAAGAAGAATTTAAAATTTAAGCGTGTGATGGAAATTAAACATACTTCCTAAGAATCATTAGTATGTCAGTGTCTGTAGGTAATCAAAAGGACTAGAAGAACTGAAAAATTTTGGTGAGAGTTAAGGCTGATAAGGTTTAAAATAACTGCATTGAACTAAAGAAGGATGTGGATCTGCTTATGTGGAGACACAACTACTCCAAAGAATTAGGGGTCTAGATGTTAATTCAGACAAAGGTAAAATATTCAATTGAGTAAGTATTGATATGTACCAGTAAAGTGTATCAGCTGATTTTTATTATTGAAGAGTGGATTGAACCAGTGGTAAGCCTTCTATTATCAACATTTGCTTAACTTTCATTATTATGAACTAAAGCACATTAGGGTATTTAAAAAGGTCAAAGTGTGCCATTAGTCCAGGGAACAAAAGAAAATACAATCATAGCTAGTCACTTTTTTTTTTTGGTATTTATTTATTTATTTATTTATTTTTTTTGACAAGGAAAAGAGAAATTTAATTTTGTTGGTATTCTTTGATACTAGTCAGCTTTTGCCAAGTAACAAACATTTCAATAGCTCAGTGATTTCCAGTGGAAAAAAATTATTTCTTGCACTTATTACATGAAGACTGCAATTGGCTGTGACTCTGCCAGGCTCAGCTCCACTTGTCGTCTCATACCGGATCCCA